>CM031235.1:283798909-283908180 GCA_018340775.1 Taxus wallichiana var. yunnanensis
TGGAAAAATTGTGTTTGCTTTTATTTCAGAATGTTTTCAAATGGTTTTAATGTTTCTGTTGCAATCTTGTGTTAAAATCCCTCTTAATCACACAGGATCTCGTCACTTGTGATAGTTTAGTGGCATTTGCAATTTCATTACAAGAAGAGCCTTCATCCTGTAATGAGATAAACAATTTAAAATCACTTTACTATCATTTTTTTGATAAAGATTGTATGTAAGCCTTTGAGTGTATCTTAGGCGTGAGGAACCAAGGGTCTTTAATTTTTAATTAAGTCTTTAGCTCGAGCCTTCATGTTAAATTCTTGGAGATTGTGTGAAACGTGGAAATCAGGCCTCCATTGACGCACACCTTCTGGTTGAAGGAATATTTTAACTATTCCGAGGCATTATGTCATTTATTTTTCCAATTGTTGTGAAGGTTTTCAAAGATCGGAAAAATAAAGTTTATCTGCTTAATCTACCACCAAAACTTAGTCAAAAATAATGAATCCTACCTGAACTACCCTTGTTTTCCATGTATGTCCACAAATCAATAAATTCTACTGCTAAAATATGCAGAAGCAATTAGGATTCCATAATATCTTTAGTAACCTTAACCTTGTTTAAAAAATATCACCATTCTTTAGAAGTGACAACTCGTGAGAGTTAAATTATGGTGCATTGATCATATTTTCTCAAGGTCTCCTTTCAAATTTGTGCAAAGAAGGATATCTTTATTCTCCTTCACTAACAGAGGTTACAAAATGGGTCCTCTCACCCTAGTTGAAAGGCACAACCTAAAGTAGTGAGGATAAATCAAATCCTTTTGAAGGTGTTATCCATTTCTCCAACATCTGAGTGACAAAGAGCTAGTTGAATCACCTCCCTGGCTACAAAACGACATACATGATGATTTATCTATCTCTAGGCTTCTTGTTAAATATTTGATGCTACTTAGCTTGCAAAGGAGAATCAATTTGGATACCAAAATTTTGGTGCCATTTCGGGGATCTTCAAAGGCATTCTTATATTGGCCCTGGTAATGTTTCTTACATGCTCTAAGTGTAAATACGTTATTTAAATGTCATCCTTTTTGAGATCTATAAGATTTGCAAAGTTACAAGTTCTACATGCAATATTTCCAGTTTCTATTAGTTTTTGCACTAAGTTTACATCATCAATGTTAAATACGGGTAAAGGAAGGTCAGATCTATGAAGATTTGCATGAATTTAGTGTTGATAGACATTTAACAGATCAATTTTAGTGCATTTTCACAACTAAGGTGAAAATCCTTAGTGGCAACTCCGTGTTGAATTAATTTTTGATAAATGCTAGTGTCTTAACCTCTGTCAATTGAAATTTATCACTAATCTTTGCAAAGAAGGAAGAAATAATATCTTTCTTCATTAAAGACCCTGCTAGAAGGTTGTTTCCAGAATTGGGAAAGACAAATTCTGAAGGAAGAAGAATCTGGAAAGTTATTGGAGATCAGAAATCAAGAAAAGAGTTATCAATTGTGGAAACTGATCAGCCTGTCATTGAAGATTTCCATACTTCCTCAAGTGCTTCTGAATCAGGTAGTCTTTTTATAGATATGAATTCTCCAACTGGAGAGGGTCCTTCATTTGTATTTGAAAAGTTTGCATCTCATTTTGTCCCTGTGTTTTCCAAAGTTGATAGGATCTTCCAAGAAATAGATTTTTTAGAGAATATTCATTCTGAGAATTGCATTCATGTGCCCCATAGACCCCTCACTCCTCATCATTTTGTTTCTCCTATAAGATCACCTCCCCAAAACAATATGGCCCAGCCCCCACCTAGACCTCCATTTGTTGTGAACACTTTTGGTCCTATATATTTCAGAGGTATGGCTAGATATCTGAATGTTGTGCCCCAAGATGTTAGAAATAGACTGCCTAAATTTCAAGGAAATAATGCTATTACTTGGTGATCAACACTTAAATATTTTTGTCAATATGATGGAATAATTTGAGATTGAATTTGAGGATGTGTACATAAAATTGTTTATTCATACTCTAGAGGAGGATGCATGGATTGGTATAAATCTTTTCCGGAAAAATCCATTGATTCATGGACATAAATGAAGAATGCTTTTAGATTGCAGTATGGAGATAAAACAAACCCTAGGTTTCTTTTGTCTGAATTTGAAAATATAAAGAAGAATCAAAATGAATTTGTTCATGACTTCAATACAAGGTTCAATAAGACCCTGAATAGGATACCTGTAATCTTGAGGCCAAGTGATGTTTCTTGTTTGATAAAGTATTTTGATGCTTTTGACAAAAAGGTTGCCTATTATTTGAGGGACAAGAACCCAAGAACTTTGAGGTAGGCCTTCACCATGGATTTGCAGATTGAAAATAACATCAAGGCAGTTGGTAAGCCTCCTAAGAGGGAAGGTATCAAGCTGATCAATCCAGAGAAGCCTTAGTCAAGTAAGTCTATGGATCTAGAAGAGGTTGTAAAAATTTGGCCAGAGTCACAAGGAAATATCCTATAAACTAGCCGGATCGAGGAGAAATGGATTGGACAAGGCTCCCATAGTCAACACAATTCACAAGGTTAGGAAATATTCTAAAATCATCCCAGGGGTGATCAGAGATCTGATGACAGAGGAAAAGGACCCATGGGAAATAGACAACCCCAAGCCCATGAAAATAGAATCGTGCCTGATCCTTTGACTAGCTAGAGTTGTTGTTGTGGAAGAAGCCAATGAAATTGAGTGGTGTGAAAGTTTTTCTTGCCACATGCCCCATGTGATGAAGAAAAAGAAGTTGAGGAAGCTGATGATGATGAAACTGATGATGATGTGTGCATGATGGGGTGCTCTACAAGCTCATGGCAAGGAGAAAATTTGATTGAATTAATCAGTGCCAAAACTACTGCAAATTTCTGGGATTGCATTCACGAGTATTACCCCTTCCTCCCTCTCATACTTTTGAAATAGATATGGTACAAGATTTTGAATTACCTAATAATGTTTTTAATACTTAAGGGCATTAATGATTAAAAGTATGATGGAGGAATCCCTTATGAGGAGGATAGGCAATTGTTAATGAATGTTGTGGTTTCCCAAGAAAAGAATATAACACTAGGAGTAAAGTTGTCAAAGGGGCAGGGCCTCAAGCCAAACCAAAAACTCCAGTTCTCACCAATATCCCAAAAGAAACTCCTAAGAAAGATACATCTGGAAAAGGCCTTGTTTCCCCAAACAGAACTGGTATCCTTGCCCATGCTCAAACCGTGAAAAATACTTTTTGTCAGATGAGTTTGTCAGTCTTCCTCTAAATGTTGCCTTGCCCAAATACGTTCCTTATGAAATTGCCCAAGTCTTGAGTCAAATCAAGATTTATGTTCCAATTTTTGAGCTTCTTAGGATTCCTAAGCACAAGAAAAGGGCCTTTGAGTATTTGGGATTGAAAGAAGAAAATATTACCCAAGGAAGAAATGTAAACAATGTTGAGACTCCTCCTACCATTACAGAGTTGGAAAAACCCCAAGTATTGGAAGAACTAGGTGAGCCACCTGAAGTATATTTGGGAACATCCTTGGTTGAGTCCCAGTTGAATGTAGATCCATTTTTCACTACTCTGATTATTAGGGACATGTTATTACACAACTGTATGTTTGATTCTAGAGCATCATGCAATGTTATGCCTCTTGAGGTCATGAATGAATTAGATATCAAAGTGATAGAAGCTTATGGGAAGTGCACTGCCATGGATTCCAGAGAGGTTCCAGTGGTTGGATGTGTCAAGGGTTTGATAGTGCAACTTGCAACCTACCCAGGCAAGAACTTAAAACTAGATGTTGTTATTGTTGATTGCCTGCCAAATGGGGAATTATGTTATCAAGAAAATGGGCTACTAGTGTGGGTGGGAGTGTGCAAATGGATATTTCTTTTTCCACTATACCTATTGAGGGAAGCCTTGTAAATTTATATGGTGAAAAGAAGATGCTACATCTCATTGAGGATCCCAATAATGCTTCCTATGAAGTGTTATACACTGACATTGATGCTAATTACTTTTTTTGGATTTGTTGATGGTAAACAACACAAAATTTATCAATGCAAGTCTCTTAAACAAGTAGGTTCTCCTTATAATTTGTTGTTTGATGGGGCTTGATCTAAATTTGGAAATGGTGTTGGTATTATTCTGATATCTCCAGGCCAGGAAGAGTTTTTATTTCTTTTAAACTCAACTTTGAGTGTACTAACAATATTGCAGAATATGAAGCACTGTTATTTGGTTTAATAATTGCTTGGAAATATGGTATTAGAGACATCATTGTTAAAGGAGATTCGAGCTAATTGTCAAGCAGGTTAGAAAATTGTATGCAACAAAAAAATCAGAGAATGAAGTAGTATAAGCATGTAGTCTGGGATTTCATTGAAATGTTTGACTCCTTCAACATAATACATCATGATAGGAAGTATAATACTCTAGCAGAAAAATTGGCCGTATTGGGGTCTAGATTTGAAAATTGTATTGTATCCCCCTATTATGAGTATAATATTGAGATATTAACTAGGCCATCTATTCTTGACAATGTTAAACACTGGAAAGTGTTCAAAGATGACGCCTAGGTGTAAAATTTTTGCAGAACCAAGGAGAATTTTCTGATCAACGTATAGATTGAAGCTAATGGTTTGTGCGGCTGATGGAAAGGAGAATTTATTTGGCAAAGACATCATTCAATTGAAGACTAATACTATTCTTAGAGGTTTGGTAGAACTTGAATCAAACTTTGATAATGTTGATTGTATTGTCAACAGACACATGTTAGCCTTGAGGGATGTTGAAGAGCATGACCTGGGCACGAAGGATAAACCACATAAGATCTGGTTAGGTAGCAATCTGAGCAAGGAAGAAAAGTATTCGTATGTCCAATTGTTGAAGAAATACTAGGACTACTTAGCATGGTCTTATTCTGAACTGAAAGCATACAGAGAGGATCTTTTCCAGCATGAAATTCCCTTGGAAGCTTCTATCAAGCCATTTAGGTAGAAAGCAGGTTGATCAATCCACTCCTTTCCCTGAAGATGCAAGAATAATTGAAAAAGTTGAGGGATGGAGGAATCATACAACCCACAAGGTACTCATCATGGGTTACAAACTTGGTACCTATCAGAAAAAAGAACAGAGATATAAGGTTGTGTGTGGAATTTAGAAACTTGAATAGAGCATCAATGAAGGATAACTACCCTCTACCAAATATGGACAATATGTTATAATTGGTTACTTGGTTCAGAATTTTTATCCACCTTGGATGGTTTTTCTAGATATAACTAGGTAGTTGTGAAGGAATCGAGTGAATCAAGACTGCCTTTACCACTCCTTGGGGAACATATGTATATGTCAGAATGCTTTTTGGTCTAATGAATGCTGGAGCCACTTTCCAAAGAGCAATGGATGTAGCTTTCTCTGGCTATATTAATGATTTCATTGTTGTATATCAAGATGATGTGACTATTTTCTCCAGAAAAAGGAGTGACCACCTGCAACACTTAGAAAAAATGTTGTTAAGATGCAGGGAGTATGGTATTTCACTAAATCCCAAGAAGTGTCATTTTGGAGTTCAGAAAGAAAAGTTTCTTGGACACATTGTGTCAAAGGAAGGGGTCATGATTGATCCTGAAAGGGTAGAAGCCATAAAAAAGTCCCTATTCCAAGAACCAAGAAGGGAATTCAATCATTTTTGGGTAGATTAATTTTATTAGGAGATTTATCTCCAAATTTTCTAAACTAACTATCCCAATCACTAGCATGCTAAAGAAAGATCAAAGTATCAAATGGGAAGAAGCAGCTATTCAATATTTTTCTAGGATCAAAGAAGCATTAAAGAATGCCCCTGTTTTAGTAGCTCCATATTATAAGAAGGCTTTCCAAATGTTTTCTTTTGCTTCAGAAAGTACTATTACATCTATGTTATTCTGACAGAGGATGATGAGGGGAGCTGAAAGACCAATTGTCTTGTTCGAGAAGGCATTACAAGGAGTTGAGCTAAAGTATACTATCATGGAGAAGAAGGAATTTTCTTTGGTAAAAGCAACAAAGGTCTTCAGGCCATATATTCTAAGTTCCAAAGTCATTGCTTATGTTCCCCACACCACGGTGAAAGATATCCTATCAGAAATGGAGAGTTCAAGCAAAATATTCTGGTGGGTAAACAAATTGCAAGATATGATATGGACATCCAAAAATAAAATTGGTCAGAGGTTTGGGCATAGAAAAAATTATGGTAGAGAGCAATTTGTAGACAATTGAGGTAAATGAAGTTGAAGAAGAAAGGCTAAATGTCCTTAAAAAACTGATAAATTCTGAATGGTACAAGGACATTATTTTTTATCTCAAATATATACAATTCCCTTAACATTTGAGCAAGAATAAAAGAGCACTTAAGTTAGCTTCCCAAAAATATGTCATTACTGATTTTTGGTTAGCTTGGAAGAACCCTGAGGGATTTCTCTTAAGATGCATTACTGAAGATGAAGCCCCAAAAATAATTGATGATTTCCATGGAGGATTTTGTGGGGGAATTTTGCAGGGAGAGTAACAACCCATAAGATCTTAAGGGTTGGTTATTGGTGGCCAACTCTTTTCAAAGATACAACTTTGTTGGTTAGGAAATGTGAAAGTTGCCAATGCTTTTCAGGAGATTAAAAGCTTCAAGATCCCTCTGTTGCAACCTATATCAATTGAAGCCCCTTTTAAGTAGTGGGGATTGACTTCATTGGGGAGATTTCTGATCCTTCAAGTGTAGGCCATAAGTGGATATTAGTGGCCACAAATTACTTCACCAAGTGGGTGGAGGCAATCCCCACCAAGAAGGCAACTCACCAAATTGTCATTGATTTCATTATGAGTTATATCATTTACAGATTTGGAGTACCTGCCAAAATAGTTGTTGATAATGCCATGAGATTTCAAGCTAAACCTTTGGTGGCCATGTGCCATGAATATGGGATCAATTTGACATATGCTTCCAATTATAATCCCCAAGGAAATGGACAAGCAGAGTCCAATAATAAAAATTTGTTGAAGATAATTAGAAGAACTTTGGAGTTAAACAAAAGGAAGTGGGGTGAGCAGTTGAAGTTTGTTGTTTGGGCTGATCAAATCACTGTTAAACGAGCTACTGGAAAAATCCCATTTGAGTTGGTGTATGGAACTCAAGCTCTGCTGCCCTTGCATATGTAATTGTCTTCATTTAAATTTCTTCAAAAACTGGAAAATAAATGGGTTAGTCCCTATGATGTTCGCATCAATCAGATTGTTGAATTAGATGAAGAAAGAAGGGCATCCCATCATAGGCATGTAAAATTCAGAGAGAAATTGAAGAAGTTGTTTAATAAAAAGGTGACTCCAAGAGCTTTCAGTGTGGGAGATCTTATGCTATTGTGGGATAAGCAGGTAGGACAAGGATAAGGGCAAACATGGAAAGTTTGATGCATTGTGGATGGGCCCTTATTCAATTGATATTTGAATTGGTGAGCATACCTTCTTCTTAAAAGACCTAGATGGGGAATTTCTTGAATTGCCTATTAATGGCAGGAATTTGAAACATTTCCTTGATTGATTTCTCATAATCGAGGTATGCACCATTGTACAGTGTATAGTCTTTTGGTTTCTTTTTGCTTTCATGTTTTTCTATTTTGGTTCATGTTAGTCCTTGGCATTAATTTTTGTTGGTTTCTCAGTTTGTTCTAGAGGGTTGGCTCATGACTCCATTGCCCAATGGTTTATTTTTGGCACTTGGTTTACTATTTGTTCTTGTGGCACTCGCTGGGAGTTCCCATCCTCGAGTCGAGCCAATGTTGGTGCTCAATCTAATCTCCCCTGTTTGCTCTAAAAATTCTTCAATTTGTGAACTTTTCGTATTTTCTATTTCCCTGAATGGATGCGTGAAAGGTTTTCTTCATTTGTATGCTATTGAAGATCCTTCTCCATGGTCGTGGATCACATTTGGGCCTTATATCATTTCCAAATTCTTTGTCCTTAAATAAAAATTCAATTATGGGCGCAAATGGTGATTTCCCTGCATTTTATGGTTTGACGGGCGTGTTTTCCTGTCAAATTATATCTCAGCATCTTCAGCTACGTGGTCTCTTTTGATTGGATGAGGCACGTCGGGTCTATGTTATAACTTGTAACTTTTTGCTATGTTTGCAAAATATCAATTTGGCCCTGTGGCCCTGATAATCTCTGATTGGCTATTTAGCAAATATGAAGCGAAGGGAAAATGTCTTACTTTTACCCCGAAGAAGGACATGTGGCATATTTCAAAAGTTAGAAGTGAAAGGTGGGTCGAGGAGTTTTGAATTTTTTTGTCCTTTTGTAAAAAGGAGCGAGTTATAAATTAACTTGCAACTGACTCTGTTGGGGCCCACATCAAAAGATAAAATCGAGAAAGATGGGTCGGTGGAGGAAAATTAGAAATATTTTATTTTTATTAAAAAGGGTAAAATTATAGAAATGAGCCGCAACTCCATCAAAGGCCCAAATTAAGCCACGTGTCAAGCCCAATTTTCAAAGGCGGAGGGGCGGGAAAAATGTGAAAATTACACATTTTCTCCAAAAGTCATAAAATACAAAAGGAAACCCCAGGCCCACTTCGAATCAGATTTTTCCACGTGGATGGCTCTAATATAAAGTTGAGAAAGGGCAGAATCAACGGTTGTTGTGCATTGCATCATTTTTGCCGCCATTTTTTCTCCAATACTCTTGGAGATGCGAATACGCATTGTTTTTCATCATTTTCTGATGAAATTCCTTGTCGTTTTTGTCTGCAAAGTGCAATTGAATGGATTTAGAGCTTAATTTGTGAGTCCAAGGAATGTAAAGGTTGATATTTTGAAGTTGGAATTGCTCGAGCACTTGCAAAAACACAAATTACCAGAGAAGTTGGATGTAGAGCAAAGTTGCAAAGGAAAGAATGGGAAAAGGATGAAATGATGGAGGTTGTAGGCGCAAAGGATGAAAAACGTGTTGCCAGAGGAAATGACTGGGTGCCCCAATTAAAACAATGATGGAGATATTTGCAATGATTCACCTTTTTGAACAATGACAACTTTTGTTGTAAACCTGTTAAACGTCATTTTCTGGAAAATCATGATCAAACATGTAACAAACAAAGGTTCCTCAAATATTCTTTTCTTGGGGGAAATCTTGGATGTAAATTGAGTGTTATAAAAAGCATGCTTTAGTCATGCAAATGGTCGGGGTTGAATTCTTATGAGAAAATTTGAGAAATCCCATCTTCCTGAGAGACCATCTGAGAAACTTATTAATATCTTATGTTTTAGATTTGATCATGTCAAGTTGGTTGCAAGTGTACAACCATTGACAAGCTCTGAGATTGTTCAAGAAACCTTCCCTGCTGATGAATCTAATCAACTTTGAATTAATCTATGTTAATCTTGGGAAAAATTGTGTTTGCTTTTATTTAAGAATGTTTTCAAATCACATAGGATCTCATACCTGTCATAGTTTAGTGGCATTTGCAATTTCATTATGAGAAGACCCTTCATCCTGTAATAATGAGATAAACAATTTAAAATCCTTTTAGTGTCATTTTGTTGATAAATATTTTATGTAATCCTTTGAGTGTATCTTAGGTGTGAGGAACTAGGGGTCTTTAATGTTTAATTGAGTCTTTAGCTCGAGCCTTCGTGTTAAATTCTTTGAGATTGTGTGAAACCGTGAAAATTTGGGCCTCCATTGATGCACACCTTCTGGTTGAAGGAATATTTTGGCTATTTTGAGGCATTCTATCATTTAGTTTTCTAATTGTTGTGAAGGTTCTCAAATATCTCACAAAATCAAGTTTATTTTGCTTAATATCCCACCAAAAATTATTCAAAAACAATGAATCCTACCTGAACTACCCCTATTTTCCCTGTATGTCCACAAATGAATAAATTCTACTGCCAAAATATGTAGAAGTAATCAGGATTCCATAATGTCTTTAGTAACCTTAACCTTGTTTAGAAAATATCACCATTCTTTAGAAGTGACAACTCGTGAGAGTTAAATTGTGGTGCATTGATCATATTTTCTCAAGGTCTCCTTTCAAATTTGTGTAAAGAAGGATATATTCATTCTCCTTCACCAACAGAGGTTACAAAATGGGTCCTCTCACCCTGGTTGAAAGGCACAACCTAAAGTAGTGAGGATAGATCAAATCCTTTTGAAGGTGTTATCCATTTCTCCAACATTTGAGTGACAAAGAGCTAGCTGAATCACCTCCTGGCTATAAAACGACATACATGATTATTTATTTGTCTCTAGGCTTCTTATTAAATCTGTGATGTTGATCAGCTTGCAAAGGAGAATCAATTTGGATACCAACACATGAAATATTCACCTAATTTCTATATTAAACCAAACCAAACCAACCTCAAAATTTTATACGTTGAATGTTGACTTTGTTCATGCATTAAGTAAAACTCAACCGAATTCAATCAAAACATTCATCACCCTTTAACTTACATTTTTATTCTCTCAAACAAAGCTAAAACAATCACTCTTATCTCTCTTCTTAGCTCAAACCTTGTCACAACTTCTACCAAATCTCAAAAACACTATTCACTTAGGTATTTGTCTAAAAACATTGGTTTTTATAGGTACTAAAATTACTCATGTCCATGATGAGTCTAAAATATTCAACCCTTTTCGTCATGGCCCTTTTATAGATGAAGACATTAACGAACAAACCAAACTCACAATGGGAGGGAAAGAAGCTATTGATCACATCATAATGCAAAACAAAAACCAATATCTACTTTGCCTCTTTGAAATGGGGGAAAATCTACCCTCATACTTTGGGCATGAACACTTAAAAGACTTAATAGACAAACATGAGTCTAGTACAAAAAATTACAAATCAAATACTAAACCTACATCATCAAAAGAAGATTTGATAGCCAAAATCAAGGAGTTACAATGCCAAATAAAAAACAATGAAAATCATAAAACACGAAAGAGCAAAAATCAATGCATGAAAATGATGTCACCATGGAAATTCCTCAATCCAACTCCCCATTCACACAAGAATGGAGGAGTATGAAAGAAACATTAATGGGACTTCAAAAGTGTACAAAGTAATTCAATTTCGATGAACTATGTCCTTACCCATTTTATAGGATATGTTAAACGTACCTTTCCCTAAATCCTTTGAAATGCCCAAATTTGATAAATACAAGGAAAACATGATCCAAGAGAACATATCAAATAATTTTTCATGGCATGTCAAGAAGTGACATACAATGATATATTTCTCTTGCACCTCTTCCCTAAAATTTTAGGAGGGAAAGCTTTGGACTAGTTCTTACACCTTCCAAAGGGATCGATCACCACATTCCCAAACCTTTGGAAGACATTTTAAAAAAATCATTCAATCTTGATTCTAAAATTACAATGATGGACCTTTACAACACAAAGAAAAGGAATAATGAAACTTTCACATCATTTCTTCAATGGTGGTGAGGAATCACAAGTCGTTCCCTTGTTCTATACCCGAGAAGAAATTAGTTAGCATATTCATTCCAAATCTTAATTTAGATCTATCTTTTCAAATGTAAATGCATTGTTTGACTAACTTCAAAGAAGTAATTAAAAAAGGACAACAGATTGAGAGGGAACTTTTTACAAAGGGCCTAATCAAGACACCTTCAAAAGATCAACCCAATAATCACAACAACAATCACAATCAAAATCATGATAAATCTAAATTTGTGAATCAAAATAGAAATGTTGTAAATGATGGAATCATTGATTCTCGTCATATCCAAAATGTACAAAATCCAATTCATCAACAATCTAGTAAATCTGAAAAATATAAACAACCTCTAATCCTTTCTAGCAAAGAAACTTCTCCATACAAGGTAAAAATACAATAATTTATGCCTCTTGGAAAGTATTTCATGTTCCTCCATCAACTCAAAAGCACTAAAATGGTAACATACCCATTCACATGTCCTTTTGAAGAAGGAAAACCTAAACCCACATGGTATAAAGAGAATGAATATTTGAAATACCCTTGTGTAGATGGCCATCCTATGGATCGTTGTGTAAGACTACGTCACTATATAAAAGACTTAATTGATAATGGGGACATCACAATAGAAGGATCATCTAATAACAAGACACTAAATGAGAATTTAAAGGTCTTCTGGGACCCATTCCCTAAGCATGGAACAAGGGATAATGTGAAATACAAAGGTCAAACATCACACAATGTTGAGTTTGATTCCATTATTTCCTTATTAGATCATACACCATACATGGTTTCAACTATCAAATTTAACATTCCTACTTGCAACATAACAATGTGATAGAAACAAGTTTGGGTACCCACTACTAAATAACCTTCCACATCCATAATTCCACAACAAGTGTCTAACCCTAATTCTAGTACAAATTCATGATCCTCAAATACAAATTATTCTTTGGATTCCTATGTTATAATCAAACAATTAGAGAAGATCAATCTGTAAATTAATCTCATGGAATTTCTCAATACATCTCCCACACTCCAAATTATCCTTACTCATGCACTCCATGAGGCACATTTTCCTAAGGATATTAATTCCCAACAATTTTAGGCCCTCATTACAAATTTATCATCCAATAATCCCATTTTTTCATTTGGTCCTCATGACCTCTTGAACCCCAACATTACCAATAATAATTCCTTATATGTAGAAGCATTTATCACCCATCATAAAATCAAATACGTGCTTATAGACAATGGATCTTCATTGAATATATGCTCCATGATTTTTTTGAATGTCTAGGTTATACTAAGGAAATTCTAGGCACTAACATCATTACCATTCATGGTTATGATAATAGTGAAAGGAAATCTATAGGTACTATCTCTTTACATATCAAATTTTGACCCCAAACTATGGACACATTTTTCCATGTTTTAGACGTGGAAACATCCTATAATATCCTCCTACGCCACCCATGGATTCATGCCATGTAAGTTGTTCCTTCTATATACCATCAATGCATCAAATTCCCCTATGAAGGAAAATAATTCATGTTGTGTGCAAATTTTAAAACCTTCTATGGATGCAAACTATTATCCAAATTATTATCCTTCTATGGATAAATCCTCGGCTCCTCACCTAATCCCATTCATAAATGAAACCTAGGTAGACCATAAATTTTTATGAAATCTCAAACATTCACTTCCTCCACCCCATCTACATTAAAAATCATAAACAAAGGTCTTGAAGAGTATGAACTCGGAATGCCCTTCAAGTTGAAATCTACCATTATCACCATGCACTTATATCCAACTCAATGCTCCCCATATCAAAACTTCTCCTATTTATAATCTTGGTAAATTTGTTTGGAAAAGGTTTGGATACTTAGATGAGGAACACATTCTGAGTTCTTCTGGCTCTTGGCTATATGATGATGGATATGATTCTTTCTACATATAATAATGAAAAATATGCAATGGAAAGGTAAAGGACTTGGGAAAAATGAACAAGGATGTCTTGATCCGATCTCTTGCACATAAAATATTTATTGGTATGGTCTTGGTTATCGTACATTTGAAAATTCATCAATACTGCTTGATGTCTTGACTAGTGGTGAGGACACTGACTCAAAGATACATGTTCCACACATAACCTCTTTGATAACCTTTCCAAAACAAACCTATTCATTAAAAACCTCTCCATCAATACCATCAAATTTAACCTTGTATATCCTACCCTAATAATTCAGGACCAACTAAATCATGTCTCCATGGACCTCTTTCAAAATGATGAGGCCATTGAAGAGTTTCTTGGGACTCGGGATCCCATCCCCTTTTTAACCACGGTAAGGGATTCAATATTGAACTTGACATAACTACCTAGTTTGGAAAGCAACTATAGTACCACAATCTTCAAAAAAATTAAAATCCAAGAAAAAATGAAAAATCAAATCTCCCATAGTGAAACCTCGCTAATACACTATTTGAGAAACACAAAATAAAAAAATGGAAAATGGTAAAAAGAAAAAGGATGTATCTCTATTTGGAAACCTTTATGAGGAACTAGAGAGAGGGGTCTCTCATTCATCATCAACTAAAGATTTACATCAACCAATGAAATCCTTTCATGAAAGAGACACATCTAAAATGTTGGTTGAAGAAACAATAAAAATTAAAAAATTAGCACGAGATAAGAAACCAAATATTTTACAACTTGCTACAAGTATGACAGATCGAGAAAAACAGAGTTCATAGTACTCGTTGAATTTCAAGATATTTTTGCATGGAATTACAAATATATGACAATATTATATCCATATCTCATGGTACACCACCTTTTGGTACATCCACATGCAAAACCTATCAAGAAAAAATTGAGAAAGATGCATCCCAAAGTTGCATTGCTTATCAAATCTAAAATACATAAACTTATAGAAGCGAGGATCCATTTGACCAATAGACTATTCTACATGGATTTCAAACATCGTACCTATGGCAAAGAAAACTTTGGGCATCAGAATATGTACATATTTTTGTGACATCAATAAGGCATGTCCAAAATATGACTTCCCTTTACCAAACATTGATATGATCGTGGATTCAATAAAAAGTCATGAAATTATTTCCCTCATGGATGGATTTTCTAGATACAATCAAATTCAAATTAAAAATAAGATCAACATAAAAAAACATTCACTACACCATGGGGCACATTCTACTATAAGGTCATGCCTTTTGGCCTTAAAATGTAGGTGTTACATATCAAGAGAGCAATGAAAATCATCTTTCATGACATGTTACATGATATCATGGAGGACTATGTAGATGACATCCTAGAAAAGTCTAAAACATGAGTAGATCATCCGGAAGTATTGCGGCATATCTTTGAAATATTTTGAGAATATAAAGTCATACTTAATTTGAAGAAATGTGTGTTCAACATAACATAAAGAAAATTACTAGGATTTATTGTTTCATAGAGAGGCATATAATTATACCGCACAAAGGTTGAGGCTATAATTTAAATGTATCCTCCTCTAAAATCTTAGGAAACTTGTAGGCCTTCAAGGAAAACATTATTTTATTAAAAGATCCATTTAATAACTAGTTGATAAGTGTCACCACTTCAATCAATTACTGAAAAATATGTATAATTTTGGTGGAACCAAGAATGTCAAGATTCTTTTGCTAAGTTAAAAGAATATCTATCAAGTCCACTGGTTCTCATGCCACCCATATCAAATAAACCAATGCTTCTCTACACATATGCTACAGAACATGTAATAGGATCATTTCTAACACAACATAATGATCAAGGGCAAGAGCAAGTAGTTTATTATCTTATTAGAACACTTATTGATCATGAGCTCAAATATTCATAGGTTGAGAAATTTTTTAGCAATAACATTTTTATTTCAAAAGCTACACCACTATTTTCTCAATCATACAACCAAACTCATTGCAAAATTAGATCCTCTCAAATATCTACTATCAAGACCCATTCTCACAGAAGAATGTCAAGATGGGTCATTCTACTTAGTGAGTTTGATATCAATTTTTTATTCAAAATTTAATCAAAGGAAAATCTATTGCAGATAAAATTATTGTGGTATCTATACTAGGATCAGAACCACTTCATTTTGAATTTTTAGATGAATAAATTTTGTATGTTGATATAATGCCTTCTTGGACCCTATTCTTTGATGGATCTTGTAATGTCCATGGATCAGGAGCTAGTATTTTTCTTATCACACTAGATGGAAATGTTATTCCAAAATATTTCTTCTTGGCCTTCCCCTGCATAAACAATATTGCAAAATATGAAGCCCTCATAGCTGGTCTAAAATTGGCTATATCATGGAATCTCAAAGAGTTGGTAGTATTTGGTGATTCCCTTCTAATCATCAAACAAGTCACAAGTGAATACCAAGTCAAAGATGAAAATCTCATTCCTTACAAAATCATGGTGGATAGCCTTAGAGGTTACTTTCAGTTGATCACATTTGAACAAGTTCCTCACCTTCAAAACAAATCAGCAGATGTTATGGAAACTATTAGATCTATTCTTGAGTTCAATACCAATAAAAAACATACCACATTTCGCGTTGAACATATTATGGTTACGGCTTACAATTTACCTGAGTCAACCATGGTATGTGAAATAGTTGGTCTTGAAAACCCTTGGTATCATGACATTTATACTTTCATCCATGACCACACTTATCCAAAAACATGAACTCTCAAGATAAATGAGCCTTAGCACAATGTGCTTCATGTTATACCATACTCATAAATACCCTTTATCAAAGAGGCTATGATGGGAATCTATTAAGATGTATCAACCAAGACAAAGTAATCCAAACCCTAGAAGAGGTACATGTTGGTATTTGTGGAGGACACATAAGAAACATGGTTTTGGAAAAGAAGATCTTATGCATCGGTTACTATTTGCCTACCATGGAGTCTAATGAATGCACATTTATAATAAGTGTGTAGCTTGCCAAACACATGGAAATATCATTCACATACCTTCTCAAGCCTTATAACCAATCACTACACCTTATCCTTTCTCTCGTGAGGGATTAACCTTAAACGAAAAATCTACCCCACCTCATTTGATGGAAAAAATTTCATTATCACTTCCACAAAGTGTTTTACTAAATGGGTAGAGGTAATGCATCTCACCAATGTTACTAGTAGTAATATTTCAAAATATTCAATAAACTTATTTGTCACTTTGGCATTTCATCTTATCTTGTTACAAATAATGGTACACCATTCAAAAATAAAATTGTTAAAGAATTACCCAAATGCTTCAACATCCACCTTCGTTGGTCCACCCTTTAATATCCCCAATGTAATGTTCAAGTTGAAGCTTCCAACAAGACATTAAAATCCATTATGGGAAATTTTTTAACAAGCATGGTCGTAATTGGCATACCCAAGTATATCCTGCCCTCTGGGCCTATTGTACATCCTTCTATACCCCAACATGAGCCACTCCATTCTCACTTGTATATGGCTCTAAATTTGTGTTACCTATAGAGGTCGATCTCCCATCACTCCATGTATCCCTCCAACATATGATCAATGAAGAAGATGACTATCAATAAGCTCACCTTGCTAAGCTTGATCTCTTAGATGAAAAATGACTCAATGTCATGGACCATCTCAAAATTAATCAAAATCAGCTTCATTCGAAAACTACAATAACAAGATCAAACCACAAAAAGTCTGAGATCGAAAACCTTGTTCTAAAATAAAATAAAAATAATACAACCAAATATTGGGAAAAGAAAGGAAAATTTGAACCAAATTGGTTGGGTCCTTACCTTATCACTACAAAATTCAGATTCGATTGCATACAATCTATCCACTCAAGATGGTGAAGAGCTTAAAGAACCTATGAATGTGATTCATTTGAATATATTCTATTCCTAATCCATACATACATACCTCTTGTACTAGGGGAATTTTAGCACATTCACTTATATAGTTCCTCCATCCTGTCCATCTCGGTGCTTCATCCCAAACCCGTTTTGGTCAATTGTTCCATGCATTTAGGGCATATACCATCTTTTATCCTATATATTTCTTCTCACATCCATCCCTTGGTCTTCATAATCCTTTACGTGCTTGTGTATGCTTAGGTGGGTCCCGGATCACCTAATTACATCTCACTTTAGGTTATTATAGTTAGACCAAAAAATCCAAGAAAATCAAGACATCCCGAAATTTAAAAACATTAAAATAATATAACAAAACTAAAAAATCATAATAAGTAATAACTCAAGAAATAAAATAAAAAATCAACTAATCAAAATCCACAAACATTCAAATAATCAAAAATCCTAAATATTTACAAAAACAACTTAATTCCCATAACTCAACACAACTCAACGACATCCAAATTGTAAATTCTCTCCTAGTGATCATTTCAACTATCCTACATTATATAAAAAAATCATCTTACCCCTCGCATATATCCTTGCTTGGGGGAAATTCAAATAAATCATCTCCCTCACGTGTATCCTCGCTTGGGGAAATCTCGGCTCTCATTTTCTCCCTTACATGCATCCTTTCTTGGGGAATGACCCATTCAATCTCATATTAATCTTCAATCCATAAAGAGTGTCACTTGACCCCACTCTTTTAGTCTGATCCAATCCCCTTGCATGAATCCTTTCTTGGGGCATCCAAATCTTCTTAATCATCACTGTGGAACACATTAGGGGCATAGTTAATTGTCTTTATTTACAATTGTGTTGCATTGTTGCTATTATTTCTTGACCAATTACATGTATTTTGTTATCATCTTGGTTCATTTATAGCCATGGTGCATACTTTTACTATGTATATTGGGTTTTCTTTACTTTTTATATATATATATTTTCTCTTGACCAATTGTAAGTATTTTTTATCATCTTAGTTAATTTATAGCCTTGGTGCATACATCTATTGTTTATATTGGGTTTATTTTATGTTTTATCTTTTGGTTGTTGTGTGTGTTTTTGTTTACGCACATAATGGGTTAAACATCATGATTATTTCATAATCATGGTACCAAATCTATTTGTGCAACATAAAAAATAAGGTTTCTCTAAATTTCGCTATCTAAATGGAAGCACAAGCTACAAGAAAAATCAATCCCATCGCCCTTCTACTTCTTCTGCAATCATCAACCTTCTCATTCCTCATATAAAGCGGTTTTCCACCTCTTTGGTGTGTCACCCATCCGCTTGAGGGGGTATTCCCTTAGAATAATCTATACTCGTTGGGGTATCTACATGATTCACGAGGAAATTCAAGCATTCATACTTGTTGTGGGATCCAAGTTCTTCATCGGAAAAAATCAAGTAGGCCCACCGCACTTGTCATACGATCATTGATCTACATGTGTTTACTATCTTTAAAATGTTATTACTTCGTAATAACATTTTAAAGAAAGCGAAAATGTAGAAACCCTAAAAATACATACCTATTCTTAGTCATCCCTATTACTTGCACAATCTACTAAATATGTTCTATGAAGCATCCTACACCATTACTTTCCCACATTCCATTAGAATTCACCCACATCCCTTTAGAATTAATTTAATTAATTATATCATGCATAAAGCATACACTCATATCCCTTGGCTAATTTAATTATCTATTTAAATAAATAAATAGATAATTATCCACTTATCTCCACTTCACCATCCAACTCACTCAAGTTGAACTAGCTCACTCCACTCAAGTTCTAGAACCCTACAAAGGTGGAAGCAAAATATTCACGTACAACCACCTCTTGAATAAAATCAAAATCCAACTAAATATTCATTTCCCCTTAAATGAATATTCAAACCATCTAACTACACAAACCAAATCAACTTGTTAATTCAGGAAAATGCATTCATTTACCTGCAACTCATTCAAACCTTGATCCACAATCCATGGCCTCTCCTTCGCTATAAATATGAGGCTCAATCCTTCACAATTCATCCTTGGAAGATTTAAGCATTTGCAACAATACTCTGCTAAATTTCCACTAGAATTTACATACCGAAAGGTTGTCCATTTGATCATCCATTGCTCATAGCACTTTCCTTCTTCCATTTGGAACCAAGTTTGGAGCATCCACAACCAAATCATCCAAAGAGATCCAACAAGTGTGGTACTCCATTCCACACTTCAGCTATCTCATCCGAGGTTGCAAGAGAACTTGAAGGAAGGTTTGCATTTGTTTTTCATTGCTTATTTATTTCATTACTTTTAGTTTTCCTTGTGTATAAGATGAATAAAGATGGTCTAAGGTGTCCGCAAAGCGAGTCCATAATAACGTGCAATAAGCATGAACAAGTAGATAAAATTAGATAAGTGGACATAATGAGTGTAATGTGTGAACAAAGGGAAGAAATGAGGTAAAGGTAGGGTAACTAAGGTGAAATTAAGACATCTCTCAAATGTTGTGGTTTATCCCTCATAACCAAGTCTAATCACACCCCAATCCTATAAGGCCCTTTAAGGCACTCGCTCAAGTGGAGAATGCATCCACACCCCTGCAAAAAAATAAATAGGTTAAAAAGTGTCAAAAATATGGTGGATAATATATAAATCTCTCTCTAATTTACAAGGAGGGAGAGAATGTGGAGTTTATGAGGAGGATTTTTAGAAGTCTGCATTAGAAAACAAATATTTTCCCCTTTTATCTTGAAAAGAAAATCATGTAGAAAATTTATAAGCCACTCAAGAGGAGGTAGAAATGGTCATGTTTGGAGCGATTGATCAAGTTTTTCATAATATCCATTTGAATTGTAGAGATATTGACATCATGGTCGTCACTAGATGCATTGATGAATAGTAAATGTATACAGTGTGGAGATGGCATGACATCAACATAAAGGGAGCCACAATTTGAAACATTCCCTTATGTCCTTGTAAAACAATGGGTGGAAAAGCGTGGAAAGCCAAACATCAACGACCAAAGAGATCCTCACCATAGATGTTTCTACCGGTGACTATATTTCACCGTGTTCAATCCAATTTGGTATACACCTTGGGCATAATTATGTTGAATATGCATAAATATATACACTCACTCGGTTGCATAAACATACTTATAATTAGATATTGGAGGCATATTTGATAGGGAAATCTTGAATTGACAAAAAAACCACAATAAAATTTTAACATTTTGTGTATAACACTTAAATGTTAATATATCCATATTGTAGTTCAATGATATGTATAATAGTGTAAAAGGTTTAGCCTAATAATAAATGAAACCAAAATCATACCACATAAGAATTTAATAGAATAGAACCCCTAAATGCTTAACAGCTAAACCTAATTGTGTAGGTCCCTCATAATCTTCAACCATGCTCTAAATAAGCAAATGGAAATAACTGTAAAGCAAAAGAGAAATGTTTTCATTCCAATTATCCCATCCTAGATCCATTCATCTACATATGCCTTTACAATTGTAACCAATTAACTACAATTGTCTCTCTATGCACAAGGCTTAGAAAAAGCCATGAAAGTGGGTTTGTCGTCTCCTGCCATAATTACCACCACTCTCTCTTCTTCACCGCTACCACTACCACTACCACTAGCAGTGTTCTTTAGCTGTTCATGATGCAGAGAAAGGCGGCTTGCTTCTTCTTCTTGTTGTCCCTCCAAAGTGAGAGTGACCACCATCATTTTGTGCAAGGAACGAGCCAACAATACCAAGAGCAACGCCACCAGGCCTAACATGGCAGCGACACCACCAAGCATATATGCAGGCGGCTCAATTTGGCACAGATTGCTACCAGAAATGGCGCTGTTATTACTAATCATCCTAATCTATGATATCTCACCACCACAAATCTAATTACAATTATGTTGCTAAATTCTTCCTTCTCATCCCTAAGGCAACGGACAGAGAATGGAAAATATATGCAGATTTCTTGCGTACCAAGTTTCTGTTTGGAAGCATTCAGTACTGTACTTTTGTGGTACGAAAAGTAGGGGTATAAGATACTACATTAAGTGTTCTGGTCCTGCCTCTCCCTCTTACGTCTAAACTAAATATTCTCTTTTCAGCTGTGAGCAATTTCCACATGAATTGGAATATCGTAAACCTTAAAACAACCCAACCTTTCCTTTCGAACAAATGCTTTTACATTAAATTGCAATCCACATACTCGATGTCAGTTAATTTAAGTGAATAATACGTGTAACATATAAGTAATAATACTAAAACGCCGAAGATATCAAGATTCGTTAGTGTGTATACATATATTATAATATATTTATATTTATATTTATCTTATAATAAATGTACTTATATAAAATATGTCAATAGATATATATTTTAAGGTTTTTATTTATATTTTTACATATTACATTGATCAATAATTTTAAGTAAATTATTTATTGATTTTCCATTAAATTTGTGGTCCAAATGGAATTAATTTAACTCTACCTCATTTGTGTTGGTCTTGAACAAATTTGTTCAAGAAAAAGAGCCCAAACATTATTATATGACTAAGACAATACTATTTTTTTAATTGACTTCTCTAAGAATAAAGGGGAAAAACCCATTTAAGTGACAATTAAATGGAAGTCAAATTTATGGATAAATTTCCATGTGATGGTCAAAATGTCAAATTTAATGTTGACAATAAAAGTGAACAAATCACTCCATTACAACTTTGATTGTCATTGTAGGAGCGCTATCAACGTAATCAAATTTGATTAATTGACTTTAAAGTTAAAGAAGACATAGAATAATGGAGTTGCGGGTAGAGGGTTCAATTAAAGAGAACCTTAAACCATGGAATATTTTAACAAACACAACATTTAAGTGAATCACAACCTTACCCATATAAGAAAATTGAAACAATGAATACACACCAAATGGTCACAAACATATGAAATCTTAAACAAACTCTAAAGAGACTCTACAACCAAAATCCTCAATCTAACAAAATCACTTTATTAAACATCTCTAGAAATATAACTTCTACTTGATATGAGAAGTACCCTCCAAAACCTAATCATATAGAAAATTTTCTAAAAGGTGAGTTTTTATCAAACCAAGCATCACCTTCACCTACTTACAAAATTAGTATCTACTAAATCCTACCTAAATGAAATTAAATGAATCTTTTTTATGAAAAGATCTTATATTATATTAATTCAATACGATACAAGATAACTTTCAACAAAAAAGCGGGTGGTATGAGAGCACGCCCCAAAACCACAAACAAAGTTAGGCCAAGCCTAGAAGAGTGAAAGACAAAACTAGGTTGAGCCTAGGAGAGTACAAAGGCTAGACATCACCTAGAAATAAACAAAACCAATTCAAGAAGAAACAACAAACATGCCCAAAGTGGGTGGATCATGATCATCCGGCCAACCCGAGCCAGGTAAATATTTTCCAGCATCTGCGAGCTCTCGGCCCGATGCAATCTCTTCTTCCACTTCCGCCTCTCCAACGGTGGGAATGTTGAGGTGAGACGGGGAATTTTTGGAAGAAGGTGGCGGCGGAGATGGGTTCCAACCATCGGCGGTGTGTGACACAACGGGAAGAGGAGAACCCCATCCATCTTTAGCGAGCGGTGACCCCGACCATGATGGCGACTTAATGAAGGAATCCTACGTTTGTGAGGTAGTGGAAACCCCGGCCATGACAACGAGATGGTGAGTAGCTTCATTGACAGAGGGCCCAGGGAGTGGCGAGCCAAATTGAAAGAACACCATTGGGAATGGCTACATCGACCACCGTGGCTTGGAGGTGGGGAGTGCTTGGTAGGAGATGGTGGCACATAGGTAACTTTGCATAGGGAATCCTCTCGGTGATGCGCGGGGGTCTAGTGAAGGTCCACCTCTAGCACAACCTTATTTTCTTGGACTTGTATCTACAACACATTGGAGATCACCATAGATTTGTTATAAATGGAAAAAGATTGATCAACCGCAAAATTAGCAAAAAAAAGCATTTCTTTCTTTCCATATCCAAAAAAAATTCCCCTCTGAAAACATGCAAATGGGTGAACATAGGTAGAAGCTTTGGATTGTCTCCCAATAAGATATCTTTGCAGGTAAAGTAATGTGGTCATAATGGAAGTCGAAAAGAGTGAATCCAATTCCAGCCATTCCGAGCTTTGGGACGAAGCCAGAAAAGATGTAGAATTGTTTCAATGATCAATAAATGGGTATTTGGGCGTTGGGATACTAATTTGAAAAAGACTATCCCCAATAGGAAGTCCTTGGTGTAAAATACACCAGAGGAAGTGGGAAATCTTGGGCTCCATACAAATAGACCAAATAATTGTAAATCGCCTACTCTAGATACTTGAAGTGGATTGAATTCCCCATCGCGTGTTGAGTTTGTCCACCATGGGCAAGTGAGGTGAAAGCAAATGGTAGCCTTTACTGGCCGTGTAGTTGCGAAATGGGGTATCCACATACCATTTCCAATCTGTCCACCAAGGGCGAGAGGATTGCACAACAATTTTGTGCAACATGTGGTTAGGGACCGAGCTAATCACAACATTATAAGTATCTTGGTCTTGGTTAGAAAGCCGAAAATGAGTTTTAATTTATGGCCAAGAAAACCAAGATTGCGCTTGTTTGCAGAATAAGTCTTCAATGGTGTGAATTCCGCATTTGAAGAATTTGAGCATGGAGATTCCCAGAGCTTCTGCCAAACACTTATCCTATGCTTGAAAAATCGGTGACCACCAAATGGATTGATGATTAACGAAATCCCATTATAAAAATTGTAGTGCCCACTTCCCTTTGACACCTTTTGATGCTTATTCTGATATTGTTGATTACGTTATGGACATTATTATGCTTTGATTTAGTATGATGTTAGACATTTGATCATAGATTATTGTTGATCTTGATTTGGATATGATACATGATGATTATTAGAGACACTCATATGTGGATGATGATATACTATTTGACATGGATGTTTTATGGATGTTGTTCGGACATGTGATTTTTGATATTATGAGTAGATCTAGAAAATGGATATTTTATGATGATGACATAGTTGTTGATATAAATTGTATGTGATAATGTTAAATTGCCTTGATGTTGTTGTGATTCACATACTTAGATGATTTTGTGATTTTATTTGTATCATATTGGATGTTCTGATATGGCCACGAGGCCGAAGGAGGTATTTGTATTTTGCAGGTTAAAAATATCACAACAAAACATCGGGGGATTGGAGACCAACCACAATGGAATTCTAGGTGAATTCAACAAGGTCACCATGGCAACTTGTTTTGTGTGTGTGTGTGTGTGTGTGTGTGTGTGTGTGTGTGTGTGTGTGTGTGTGTGTGTGTGTGTGTGTTGTGTTTTGTTAGGGATTCCCATGGGGGATTACCTTTATATGTGACCATGGGTATTGTGTATTTTATTAATGTGGTTAATTTTTTTATTGTTGTATGTATTTTATTAGTAATGTGTTCCCTTTCTTTTAATTAATTAAAATGTGGTAGATTAATGTGAGAAATCATATGGTTAAAATTTAAATAAATAAGATTGGGATATGGGAAAGTAATAATGGAATTTTGGCTCTTTGTATTAATTATGTAAGAGTTATGTAAGTCAGATTTTGGAGTATGAAACACTCTACCTCCTTGGAAATTCAATTTGTAGTTGGGGGCTGTTTTTAGAGGCTTGTGGGACAAGTAAAACTTGTCCCATACCTCTCAATTTAATTTACCAACCATACTTATGGTTGGAGAGGTGATTTTAGGCTTTTATAATGCATTTTATTAATCATGTTGCTTGTTTTGATTGCACTCTCTTACATGTTATTTAATTTGTAGTCCTTTGGGGTGTGGGATTTTGGAGTGTGCAAGTAATTTGTTATATTTTCACCCACCTCTTTATTGTGTTTGGGAGAATGAATTTTATCTTTTGTGTTTGATTGTGAGGATGTGTGATGTGGCATCCTACATGGATCCACATCATCCTCTTCTATATAATTCAAACTCTTTTTTGTTTTGGGTTGTTGAATCATTTTTACAACTTCCTTGGGCGCATTTTCTTGTGTTGGAGATATTTCTTTTGGAAGGAGCTTGGAGAAAGCTTTGCATGCTTGGGAGATTGTTATTTTGGGACTGTATTTTGGGCACATTGAAGCTTGCTATTTGGAAACAAAAGTTACTATAGAAAGGTAGGAGTTTAACCTTTCTTTCATGTTGTTATTTTCTTGTTGTGTTGTGTGAATGGTGAATGTTGTTATGCTTTATTTGGCTGGTTGGGTAGACTTCCATAGGAATGGTGTAGGAGAAGGCTATGGGGAATCCATGTGAGGGGCATAAGGGAATTCCATTGGCATCAAATTTTGTGGAGGGAGTTTGGGTTTGGGATCCACCATGGAAAAGAAATAGCTCACATTTTTACTTTGTGTGGTCATAAGAAAATTTGTGGGGGGCATAAGGAGGGATTTGTGGGGGCATAAGGATAAGTGTGGTGAAATTTATTGGTGTTTGTTACAGTGGATGCCCAATTCCCAATTGGGAGGCATAAGCAGCTTCCCCCATAGACCTTGCTCCTTTGGCTTGCATGATCAAGCCTGAGTTCTATTTTGGAATGTCTTCAAATGTAGTTGTGAACTGTTGTTTTGTGTTGAATTGTGTTTTAAATTTGAAATGTGTATGTTGAAAGAATGTTGTGTGTTGTGGAATCCATTTATTTCCATGGGTTGAATCACACCTCTTATTTTGTTTTGGTTGGGGCTCGGGGCCAATGATGAAGGAAGGCTTCTCCTTTCATTGGATGTCTTGGTTGGGTGGAGAGCGTTGCCTTTCCCCACTTTTGTTGTGATCAAATTGAAGAAAAAGGAAACTTGCATGTTTTGTTTGAAAGAGCGGAGAAAATAAAATTTGGCAGTCCTTTGTGAAACAAATTCACTTGTAATCCTTTCCCACTTGATGTGGATGAAATTGTAATGTATACTTGTGAAGAAAAGATGTTGTAATTGATTCTCGAAGTTGTACATTTGAATGTGGAGGATAATTATATTACTTTTGTTGTTGGAAAGAAATAAATAGAATTTTGTTAATTACATTCAAGGAATGAAAGAATGTAAAGATGTTTCTCTCTTTTGAATTAATAAATAATTATAAGTTCATCTCTCATTTACATTGTTGGGTTGAGTTGGAATATCAAATTGTGATTGGAATCTCTATTTAATTACAAGGAAAGAAAATACGTATGAAGGAAGTATATTGCTTGTTTCTTTTGGAAATATATGAAATTGGAAATCAGACTTTACCATTTAGCTTTGAAATGATTTGTTTACAAACAAATAAATGTATTAGACCAGATTAGAAATAAAATATCACACTTAAATGATAAATTGGATATATAGAATTTTCCTAGAAATGAATCTCTACTGCAAATTTTTAAAATTGGAAAATTTAATCAAAATGTATAGTTCGGATCTGCACACAATAATCAACTTAGAAACATTATAATTTAGCATGCTAAGACATCAATGAACTCAAATTGACAAAGAAAACTTAAGAAAATAATTTTAACATTGCAAAATCGAACCCAATTCCCTTCCTTAGCCGTTTTCTGTCAATTATTGGACAAAATTCAAATTGGAATCAATCGAGCAAATTTACCTTCCTAAAACACCTTAAATCCTTCCTAGAGTAATCCTCCATGTCTGTTTGGCATGTTGAGTGAAGAAGGAGATCAAATTGCATCAAATTTATAAGTTAGAAATTACCAGTTTGGCTATTTAAAAGCCTGCAGATCATTTTTGTAAAATTTGAAAGAGGGTTTAAAACCCATGAAGCGAGGATCATGAGGGACAACGTGCACATCAACAGATGTGCAAACAACAGCGTGAAGAGATCTCGGGAGGAGCAAGCATCAACCGAATGTGCATGCAAATATTTGAAACATGGGCAGAACCTAGTTAAGCCATAAAACTCTCCTCTATCTCATAGATCAAATGGGGTGTACATATAGGAGGTGTTGAGTAACCCCCAGTGCTGCAATCATGACAACTCAAGTAGAGAGGGGGAGTTACATTCCCATAATAGAAGTGTAACTCCCAATGATGCATATGACACACTTTGATGCATTAACGCATAAGAGAATCTCATAATGACCCCTAAATGACACATGGACCTATGATCTCACCTAAGTGAGATGACTCACCTAATGATGTGGAAAATAATACACACCAACACCCCCTTCATCGTAACTTAGGATGAGGCGGCAAGTCAGAAATGAGAAATGGGTCCCAGACACAAATCCTGATGAGGTACCCATGTACAAGAAAAAGGTCCCAAGCAGTGAAGGAAAACCCAGTGGGAAAAACATCCACCATAAGAGAAAAAAACACTCTCTAATCTAAGAAAGATGCCAAATATGGGTCCCAACTCTAGACGAGCTTGAAAAGGTACCCATGTACAAAGAGGCAATCTCTCGGAAGAAGAAGAAGAGAGAGAAGAGGGAGACGAGAGGAATGTAAAGATGCCATGGATGGTTCTCGAACTCCGCATGACTCTAGGAGGTCTCCCAAAAGAATCTCGAATGAAAAGATCCTCTACCTCTAGGCGAAGAAGAGCCACCCGCATCAAATGTGTGCATGCCCTTGGGAAGGACATAAATGAGCGTCTTAAAGTCCGCCCACTCCATGAGGGAAACCGAAGGTAGCAACGAAGAACTCTGAGTCTAGTGCACATAAGTGTGACATAGGTCTAGCGAATGAGTGCCAAGGAACCGAAGGTAATGCCACGTGAACAGAACTGTCAGAGTGAAAAAGAGGAACACCCGAAGAAAGGATGTCCAAGTGATGTGAAAGAAACAAAATATCCTTCACAACAGAAAAGGGATCCACAACCCGAGGTGGATCAATGAAGGTCTCTGGAAATGTGGAAATGACATGATTCCCAGGAAGGGGCACTCCCAACAATAGAGATGATGAACTCCTTTGAAACACCTATAGATGGATAAGGGACTTGTAGTGCATCACAAATAGACTCTGAAAAGATGAATAAGGTCAAGCATATACTCGTTCCAATGAGGGGGCTCAACAAATAGAAGAATGATGTCAGATAGGTATGAGTCATCCAATGAAGGTAGAGGAGTGAAGGGGGACTTGTACACAAGAAGTGGAAAAGAGGCTGTGTGATGATGTATGACACTGATAACAAGACTGCTTGATATACGATGAGATGTGGGAAGTGTCGGCACTCTCTAAAAAGTGAGAGAAAGAGGAGAAGCGTCCTCTATAGTAATCTCCGACATCGAAGTGGGTGCACAATCCTCGTCATCAAAAGTAGAACCAAGCGAGTCTATGTCAGTGGAAATGCCATCACATGAAAAAAAGGAGATGACTAAATCAGCAGCAACAATGACAGAGCGTTGGTGAAGGGTCTCTATAGAGGGACTGAAGAATGCTCCAGGACAAGGTGAGGTGGATCCAGTCTCGCCACATGAAACCAGAGAGATCGAGAGACATGCATCATCATGTGACAAAAGACATGGTCACAAGTGTCAAGGAAGTCCTCCAGATGATGATGATCAGTGGGTGTAGGAACTGGCCCAAGCAAGAAGGGTAAAAGACCCTCATGGGTGAAGTAATGTTCCATGGAAGCACGCCAAGATGAATAGTTCCCTCTCCCGGTGAGAAGTGGCGGAGGTTGTAAAGAAATCCTACGATACTCAATTCTGGAAAGAGAACTCTCCATGATGAAAAATGCAAGATGCACAAAAGCAAGATGTCGGACTCAACCGATAATGTGTCTATGTGTGAAAGCCCAAGAGTACAATCAACCCCCAAAATGCGGCACTTTATAAAGTAGTGTGTTTACAAAACTGATAATCCCATCATGTAGAATGTGAAAAAACATGCAACTTTGACTAAAGAAGTGCTTAGATCCGAGCAACGAGTCAAAAGTTATAGCAAAAACAATTCCCGCAACTGATGAGAAAATGCAATAAATGCTACAAACGCATTTAAAAAATTCCCTAAATGCATGCAAAGGCTGTCATATGTATGCTCATTGGAAATGGCATGAAATTTTAGTAGGGGTTTGTTTTGCATGTGAGGGGGGATTAGCCTCCTACCAACCACTCGAACTTGCCCTCCGTCTTCCACACTTGTAGGAGGGTTGATAAAACAAGCCAAAAACAGCCTAAAAAATTACAATGTTGATTACAATGAAATGTTTTTTTTGAACACCTTAAAACATTAAAAAGAAGGTGGAAAGGAGGTGGGCCCATGTTGACTTATCACGTAGTGAAGCCACATGTATGAGAGATGTAAGAGCAGTCCTCGGTAAGTGAAACACTTGGACCGAGGCAATGCTGACACAGAGACATCCGGAGATGGCGGAGAGGGAGAATCAACGTTGTTTTAGGAGACCATCTCGCCAAGTGCAACCAGAAAATGAATGAAGCCAGGTGCCCAAAAATGCCCACGTACGAATGTGCATGTTAGAGTCTAACCAAGCTGAATTTGTAGAGTTACCACATCTTCATGAGGTCCGTTTGGGTCAAACATTTTCCAACTCGGGTTGCGGCAAAAAAATGCCACGTGTGGAGGAGCTGGAGGTGCTGGTGGTGGTTTTGACTCATTGGGGCGAGTTGAAACATCCCGTGAAGGTTTTTGTTAGATCGTTGGAGGAAACAACTAGAGCTCGAACCGAGAGATCCTTTAATGCAAAAGAGCGTCTTTGTCGGAGGTGCGAGTTCCAGTGGAACATGTAACCAATGTAACATGCGTCTGAGGGCAATAGGGAAAACAACCGAGTCAAGCTGAGCAATGTAAAAAGGACCTAAGCCACAAGAGGATCAATGTATGCAAGAAGGCTTGGGAGAAGCGGCGACGATGCTAGGAGTCGGGGACCATGCACAAATGATGTGGAACTGTGTACAAAGCACCATACACAAAGCACTCCAAGTGCCAAAGGGGAGATGAAAGCAATCAATCGGTCAAAGATTGAAACTCAAACCCAAAGCTATGCATCCAAACATGCAGGTTGAGGACATCCAAACAGACACAGCAAAAGAAATGCGAGCAGAGCCGAGCGAATAATACAAATGGACAATGCAGGGGCAGCGAGAAGACCAATGCTCTCATGTTCAATCCAAAACACGAGATGCCGAGAATGAGCAAGAAAAAGTTTTTAAATGAACACAACACGAGCTGGGATAGCAAGGGAAGATAGTACCCGAATGGTCGAAGATGGGTTCAAAAAATTGGAACTGCAATAGACCTCAGGAAAACACCTCCAAATGCGCATGCAAACCCAGAGAATCGAGTGGTCAAGGACACTAAACTCGAAAAACACCAAAAACTCGAACACGACCACCTCAAACACATGAACAACCCAAGGAGAGGTATAAACACCCCGAAATCAATGCAAGTAGAGCACGGTCGGAATATCCATTATGACACATGCAACAAAATCGCCCATATCACGCCGAAGGCTGGAAAACACGGAATGCCGAGGAGTGCACGGATCCACAAGATCTACTCTGATACCATGAAAGAGGGTTTAAAACCCGCAAGTGAGGATCACGAGGGATGACGTGCACATCAACGGATGTGTGAACGACAACATGAAGAGATCTCGGGAGGAGTGAGCATCAACCGAATGTGCATGCAAAGATTTGAAACACGGGAAAAACTTGGTTAAGCCATAAAACTCTCCTCTATCTCATAGATCAAATGGGGTGTACATATAGGAGGTCTTTGAGTAACCCTAAGATGCTGCAATCATGACAACTCGAGTAGAGAGGGGAGTTACATTCCCATAATAGAAGTGTAACTCCCATTGGCGCATATGGCCTTGATGTCTTGCGACGTCTTGGCCCGACATCGATGCACTTGACACATAGAGAAATCTCATAATGACCCCTAAATGACACATGGACCTACGATCTCACCTAAGTGAAATCACTCACTTAATGATGTGGAAAATAATACACACCCAACAAAATTGACGCTTTGAACTTCATCAAAATGTAAAATTTATGATTCATGTGCAAAGAGAGCATCGAGAGCTTTCCAAAATTTTCCTTTGCCATCCCATGCTTTCTAGCAAATCGGAGGCTTCGATGTGTCCTCATGGGGCAGCGCGGAGAGCGCGACATTATTTTGTCTTTGGGGCCTTTTGAAATTTTGGTAAATTTTAACCTTTTTCCGCCTGGCCGAGCCTATTATAATATTTTTCCCCGATTGCCATGTGGCAGCATGGGGTGTTGTCGGAGGGGGTGGAACCTTCAAACCTTGTCGATTTTGGAAAATTTTGATTAAAAACCCTACGGTCCCCACACTCCCACCATTGCCTTGGCGTTACTCCCTGCGACGCGCAACCCACTCATCAATCCCTTCCCTTTTCCCTCTTCCGGAGATTTTTTCCTCAAACTCTCTCGCCACAACACCTATCCCTCTCCTTCTACCCCACATTGTTGGTTGAGCACCACGTGTCCCTAGCAGCCCGCACATGGCACATGAGCACCAGTTGGACTTTGCTCCCTTTTGGTGAATTTTCTCTATCGTCACGCGCCACTACTCCGCCCTTCCCTCACCCTCTCCCACTTTGGATTAGGACCCGACACGTGTCCTTGGAGGAACCGTAGAGGCACATGCACAAATGGGAATTTCCTACTACATAAGGAAAAATTCCAAATGCCGCCTCACGACCCGCCGACCCAAAAGTGGTGTTTCACCTGCTCGACACATGTCCCCTTGGGGAAAATTTGACCCCTAAAGTCTGCCCATTTATCCATATATAAAGTTCTACAGGAGTTAGGAGGACTTATTTATATCATCGAAAAGGTGAGAAAATTTCCTATCCAATGGAAATGATTTAGGGAAATTTTGAATGCATTAAGTGTGAGAAAAATCAAGTTGAAACTCTGAGCCTATTAGAGAGTGGGTATGGTGATATTTTACCCCCTGAACCTAACTGAAAACTTCTAACCCTAAAATTTGGACCATGTGACCTCTGGAAATTGTTAATAAATGAAAAGTATGTTCTAGTAATTTTAAACTTGTTCGAACTGGATAGTGTCAACTGTTGTCTTGCAACCTGGTTGTAGACACTTCTAATAAAAAAAATTATTCCATAATTTTCTTGACTAACCCTAGGTTGTTTCTTGGGTCTCAAGTGGGTTGTTTTAACGAGGCATCACACTTTGGTATTAGAGCAGTGGTTCAAAAGCTTGGACCATTGGGAAAACTACAAAAACTTGGACATGGAACTTAAACCTAGCACATTTTCTTTTAAATCTAGAAGACAAATTAATTTAGAAATTGTATATTTTAGCAAACATGGAAATTGAATAAAACTTAGCAAAACAAACTAACTCTCACTTTGAGTACATGCGATAGGAGGTGCGAGACGGAGTAGAGAGCAACATTCACAGAGACTCAAACTCACCACCACCACCACCACCACCGGATCAAGGTGTAGCAGCTATCCTACCCCAGATCTTGCAGACCCTTCAGGATGTCAATGCCGCTCTATGCGGAGGATTAGGAGGAGGACATGTAGCTAGTCATGATAGAGCCCCTTCCATCGAGGGTCAGGTATCTCCTTGACCTAGCGAGGAGCATAGAGGAGAGAACTCCCATGTGGAGTTAGCTAGAGCAGAGTCACCACCTACGGATAGAGTGATAGAGTTCCAGAGCATAGAGAGAGGTCTTGAAGCCCTAGGCTTAGGGATGAGTGTGTAGAGAGACCTAGAGGCCATCAGACCACAACAACATAGATCACATCAGGGAGATCCTAAAGCTTCGGCCCTCACATTACTTAGGTGACATGGGTAGATTTTAGGTAAAGGCACAGCTAGTGAGATTGAGTGAGTTGCTTGAAGCTTTATCCTTGCTCTGCAACACGAAATCACGTGTTGCGATCCATCTACTGAGGGATGGAGCAAGAGTATGGTGGAGGATAGAGGAGCAGAAGCTCCATGTAGATTTAGAGACAATGACTTGGGAGCTTTTTGAGGAGAGATTTAGGAGTAGGTATTTATCACGGAGGTTCATACAGTAGAGGATCGATGAGTTCCATGACCTTCGACAGGAATCTCTTTCAAGATGGCAGTATGAGAGTAAAATTATGGATCTACCTATAATGTTGAGTATATGCAGATGAGCAAGGTGCGGATTCATAGGTTCATCAGGGCTTGAATTTAGATATTGGAGGTGTAGTGCGGATCCACTGCCCATAGACATTAGCTGAGGCCGTCGAGAAGGCCTATATTGTAGAGGAGACTCGAGGAAAGACCCAACAGGCTAGAGACCGAGTAGGGAGCCACATATAGTGAGATGCAGATGGTAGATCGAGGGTCGACCCTTCCTTATGGTGGCTAGGTATGGTAGAGTCATCCTTTAGGCCCACAATAGTAGCAGAGATCCCGCCCACCCCATGGACCTCCACGAGAGAGCTGATGTGCAGAGGTTGTAGTATGGGGCCTCCTCCTGGGGGTTCACATCGGGACACGGGTGGACCTAGAGCTCGATCGTGGGAGCTCTCCGGAAGAGACCTCGGTGAGAATGCAAGTTGGATCATCGGGATCCATGCCACAAACTTCTAGGGCACCTACTAGAGGTGCTACTCATTGGGGAGGATCAGGAGGATGTTTTGGATGTGGAGTTACTAGACACTTTTGGAGAGACTACCCACAGAACCCTAACAACAAGGGTAAGACACAGATCTCTGAGCCTACGGTTGGTGACATGGGATGCAACCATAGGATTTATGTAGTGGTTGAGAATCACCAAGAAGAGCATCAAAGCACAGTCATTGAGACCATAGGTAGCATTAGTGGTATTCCTACCTCTGTATTTTTTGATTCTGGTTCTTCTGATTCTTTCATTGCACCATCTTTAGTAGAGCGTGCGGTGGTGGCGATTAGGCAAGGTCTTAGTTGGGATGTCAAGATGGCTTCGGAGACCAATATCTTTGTAGAATTCTTATATCATGAGTGTGTAGTGGATTTGGGACCTTTCACCACTATGTATCCTTCCTTTGGGTTCGTATGTATTGAGTCATTTTGGGTATGGATTGGTTATCTCACACGGGGCAAGATGGATTATACCACAAGACTATATCTTGTGCGAGATGATTTGGGAGTTGAGTCGGTGATCTCAAGGTTCGGGAGACCCATTTTATTTGCACCATCTCCGATATACGCAACTCAAGCGGTGTGTGTGATGGGGTTGTCGAGATATATGCGATTACTGATTAGTGACAAATCGGAGGATGGGTCTAGCAGACCATCACTAGATGATCATCCCATCTTGAGAGAGTATGTTGATGTATTTCCAGGGAGCTACCGAGTTACCACCCCCATGTGAGATTGATTTTCATATAGATCTAGTTCCTAGAGCATAGCCTATCTCACGAGCACCTTATCGAATGACCACCCCGAGCTGCGTGAGCTCAAGTTGTAAAACTTGAGGGTCTTTTGGAGAAAGGCCTTATCCATCCTAATGTATCCCCTTGGGGTGCACCAGTGATCTTCGTGAAGAAGAAGGATGGATCCTTGTGGTTGGTATTGATTACTACCCGGCTAAAAAAGGTAAGGATCAAGAATCATTATCCTCTTCCTCGTATTGATGACTTGCTTGATCAGATGAAGGGAGCCACAATTTTCTCTAAGATTGATCTTAAGTCAAGCTACCATCAACTGAGGATTTCGGAGGTGGACATTCATAAGACCACCTTCCGCATGAGATATGGGCACTATGAGTTCACAGTGGTGCCTTTTGGTTTGACTAATGCCCCTCAACGTTCATGAGTATGATGAATGGGGTATTCAGGACATTTTTAGATCGCTTTGTGCTCATCTTCATTGATGACATCTTGATATACTCATGTATGCATGAGGAGCACGAGGAACACCTTCGCCAGGTTATTTAGTGTCTTCGTGAGCAACAACTTTACGGGAACTTAGAGAAGTGTGCTTTCTTTCAGATAGAGGTGCAGTACTTGGGACATATCATTTCTAGGGAAGGTATCGCTATTGATCCTTCCAAGATTAGAGACATTATGGATTGGCCAATACCCACTACAGCTGACCGAGGTGCGCGGCTTCATGGATTTAGCGAGGTACTACAAGATATTTGTTCAGACTTCTCTCATTACAGCACCCTATCACTTTCCTTCGAGGGAAGGTAAGAAGTTTGTTTGGTCAAACAAATGCGAGCAGACCTTTAAGACACTAAAGGAGTGTTTCACCACAGTACCCATTCTTATAGTGTCGGATCGGCATAGGGTGAATTGTTTGTTTGCACAGATGCTTTTTAGGTCAGGCTTGGAGGTGTGTTGATGCAAGAGGTAGAGTAGTGGCTTTTTTGAATCTCACAAACTCAAAGATCACGAGCTTAATTATCTGACCCATGATCTTGAGCTTGCGGAAATTGTGCATGCTTTGGTTAGATGGTGGCACTTTCTTCTTGGCAGGAGATTCACACTTAGGATAGATCATTTGAGTCTTTGCCACCTCTTCACGCAGCCCAATCTCAACACTCGTCAGCGGTGTTGGATGGAGTTTCTATGTGAGTATGACATGGAGATCAAGCATGTGAAGGGGAAAGAGAATGTGGTAGCAAATTCTCTCAGCAGATGGAGACATGTGGCTATGGCCACTTCAATGAGCATAGATTTGTGGAGCAGGATCCTATAGCAACTTCCTCTTGATAGCTTCTACATTGCAGTACGAGCAGAGATCGAGTCACAAAGGCCCCTTTAGGTGAATTTTTATGGTTTTTCCTTAGAGACGGATGGTCTTCTTAAGCACAAAGGCATGATATATGTTCCCGAGAGATGGAGGCTTGAGGCAGGACATTTTGGTAGAGGTACATCATGCACCCTATTCAGCCCATCCCGGGGTGAAGAACATGCACGCCACCTTACGATAGTTGTATCATTGGTGAGGAATTCATCGAGACATGGCACAATTCATGTCACAAAAGTTTGGAGTGCCGTGAGTTAAGGCCAAGCATCAAAGATCCGAAGGCCTTCTTTATCCTCATACTATACCAGAATGGAAGTGGGACACCATTTCCATGGATTTCATTATTTGGATACTGATGTCAAGATATCACCATGATGCCATTAGGTCACGGTTGATAAATTGAAAAAGTGGCTCACTTTTCTCTGGTGAAGACCACTTATATAGCTAGAAATTTATGGCATGAGTATATTTGGATAAGATTGTCGGAGTTGTATGGGATTACGGAAGATTATTTTGACCGCGATCCTTTGTACACTTCACATTTTGGGAGTACCATGCAAGTATGCCCTCGAGACGAGAATCAATTTCAGCACAACATATCACCACTAAGACAGGATGGACAAGCCGAGTGGGTAAATCAAATTTTAGAGGACATGCTCAGGATGTATGTGATGGATCAATAGTCTAAATGGGAGGAGTACTGTACTTAGTTGATTTTCCTACAATAATAGTTTTGAAAGGTCCATAGGCATGGCTCCTTTTCAGGCCTTGTATGGTAGGGAGTGTAGGACACCTCTTAGCTAGGATAGGTTAGAGCACGAGTATCTCTTGGACTAGCTCTTTTACGGGATATGGAGCAGCGGTGGTGTTGATCAAATAGAGATTGTTGGATTCACGGGATAGGCGGAAGAAGTATGCGAGATAAGCATAGGATCGACCATAGTTTCGATGTGGGCATGAAGGTGTTCCTTCGTGTTAGGCCACACAAGAGCCCTATCCGTTACGGAAAAAGGATCTATGTTAGCTCCTAGATTTTGGTCCTTTTGAGATCTTGGAGTGTATCGGTCCTTTGGCCTACTACCGTCTAGCATTTCCACCTAGCTTGCCTCCCGTACATGATGTTTTTCATGTTCCGTTCTCGGAGATATATTGCAGATCCTTCTCATGAGTTAGATTGGACATCATTGATGGTGCGGATCGGGAGCAAGTGATGGTGGAGCTCATTCACATCTTAGATCGCAGGACCCTGGGCCTTTGAGGCAAAGAGGTTGATCAGGTCCGGGTGCAATGGGACAGATATGATGAGACTACAGCTACATGGGAGGATGCTACTTCATTACGAGTTCAATTTCCACATTTGTTCCAGTGACTTCCAGGAGGAAGTCGAGTCTAAGGGGAGGGGGATGTAGTGCCACTTCCCTTTGACACCTTTTGATGCTTATTCTAATACTATTGATTACATTATGGACATTATTATGCTTTGATTTAGTATGATGTTAGACATTTGATCATGGATTATTGTTGATCTTGATTTGGATATGATACATGATGATTATTAGAGACACTCATATGTGGATGATGATATACTATTTGACATGGATGTTTTATGGATGTTGTTTGGACATGTGATTTTGGATATTATGAGTAGATCTAGAAAATGGATATTATATGATGATGACATAGTTGTTGATATAAATTGTATGTGATAATGTTAAATTGCCTTGATGTTGTTGTGATTCACATACTTAGATGATTTTGTGATTTTATTTGTATCGTATTGGATGTTTGATAAGGCCATAAGGCTGAAGGAGATATTTGTATTTTATAGGTTAAAAATATCACAAAAAAACATCGAGGTAGTGGAGACCAACCACAATGGAATTCTAGGTGAATTCAACAAGATCACCATGGTAACTTGTTTTAAGTGTGTGTGTTGTATTTTTTAAGGATTCCCATGGGGGATTACCTTTATGTGTGACCATGGGTATTGTGTATTTTATTAATGTGGTTAATTTTTTTATTGTTGTATGTATTTTATTAGTAATGTGTTCCCTTTCTTTTAATTAATTAAAATGTGGTAGATTAATGTGAGAAATCATATGGTTAAAATTTAAATAAATAAGATTGGGATATGGGAAAGTAATAATGGAAGTTGTTGGCTATTTGTATTAATTATGTAAGGGTTGTGTAAGAGTTATGTAAGAGTTGTGTAAGTCATATTTTGAAGTATGAAACACTCAACCTCCTTGGAAATTCGAATTTGTCCTTGGGGCTATTTTTTGGAGGCTTGTGGGACAAGTAAAACTTGTCCCATACCTCTAAATTTAATTTACCAACCATACTTATGGTTGGAGAGGTGATTTTAGGATTTTATAATGCATTTTGTTAATCATGTTGCTTGTTTTGGATTGCACTCTCTTACATGTTATTTAATTTGTAGTCCTTTGGGGTGTGGGCTTTTGGAGTGTGCAAGTAATTTGTCATATTTTCACCCACCTCTTTATTGTGCTTGGGAGAATGAATTTTGTCTTTTGTGTTTGATTTTGAGGATGTGTGATGTGGCATCCTACATGGATCCACATCATCCTCTTCTCTTCCCTCTTCTATATAATTCAAACTCTTTTCTTGTTTTGGGTTGTTGAATCATTTTTACAACTTCCTTGGGCGCATTTTCTTGTGTTGGAGCTCTTGCTTTTGGAAGAATCTTGGAGAAAGCTTTGCATGCTTGGGAGATTGTTGTTTTGGGACTATATTTTGGGCATTAAAGCTTGTTGTTTGGAAACAAAAGTTACTATGGAAAGGTAGGAGTTTAACCTTTCTTTCATGCTGTTATTTTCTTGTTGTGTTGTGTGAATGGTGAATGTTGTTATGCTTTATTTGGCTGGTTGGGTAGACTGCCATAGGAATGGTGTAGGAGAAGGCTATGGGGAATCCATGTGGGGGCATAAGGGAATGCCATTGGCATCATAATTTTGGGAGGGAGTTTGGGTTTGGGATCCACCATTGAAAAGAAATATCTTTCATTTCTTAATTTGTGGGGGACATAAGGAAATCTATGGGGGCATAAAGAGGGATTTGTTGGGGGCATAAGGATATGTGTGGTGAAATTTATTGGTGGTTTGTTATGGTGGATGCTCAATTCCCAATTGGGAGGCATAAGCAGCTTCCCCCATAGACCTTGCTCCTTTGGCTTGCATGATCAAGCTTGAGTTCTGTTTTGGAATGTCTTCAAATGCAGTTGTGAATTGTTGTTTTGTGTTGAATTGTGTTTTAAATTTGAAATGTGTATGTTAAAAGAATGTTGTGTGTTGTGGAAGCCAGTTGTTGCCATGGGTTGAATCACACCTCTTATTGTGTTTTTGTTGGGGCTCGGGGGCCAATGATGAAGGAAGGCTTCTCCTTTCATTAGATGTCTTGGTTGGGTGGAGAGTGTTGCCTTTCCCCAATTTTGTTGCGATCAAATTGAAGAAAAATGAAACTTTCATGTTGTTGTTCTGGAGTAGAGGAAAATACGGTTTGTGAGTCCTTTGTGAAACAAATTAACTTGTAATACTTTCCCACTTGATGTGGATGAAATTGTAATGTATACTTGTGAAGAAAAGATGTTGTAATTGATTGTGAAAGTTGTACATTCGAATGTGGAGGATAATTATATTCTATTTTGTTTATTGGAAAGAAATAAATAGAATTTTGTTAATTGCATTCAAGGAATGAAAGAATGTAAAGATGTTTATCTCTTTGAATTAATAAAGAATTACAAGTTCATCTCTCATTTGCATTGTTGGGTTGAGTTGGAATATCAAATTGTGATTGGAATCTTTGTTTAATTGCAAAGGAAAGAAAATACGTATGAAGGAAGTATATTGCTTGTTTCTTTTGGAAATATATGAAATAGAAATCAGACTTTACCATTTAGCTTTGAAATTATTTGTTTACAAACAACTAAATGTATTAGACTAGATTAGAAATAAAATATCACACTTAAATGATAAATTGGATATACAAATTTTCCTAGAAATGAATCTCTGCTTATAAATTTTAAAACTAGAAAATTTAATCAAAATGTACAGTTTGGACCTGCACACAATAATCAACTTGGAAACATTATAATTCAGCATGTTAAGACATCAATGAACTCAAATTGAAAAAGAAAACTTAAGAAAACAATTTTAACATTGCAAAATCGAACCCAATTCCCTTCCTCAACCGTTTTCTGTCAATTGTTGGACAAAATTCAAATTGGAATCAATTGAGAAAATTTACCTTCCTAAAACACTTTAAATCCTTCCTAGAGTAATCCTCCATGTCTATTTGGCATGTTGAGTGAAGAAGGAGATCAAATTGAATCAAATTTATAAGTTAGAAATTACCAGTTTGCTATTTAAAAGTGTGTAGATCATTTTTAAAATTTGCTAGTTGAAACTCATCAAAATGTAAAATTTATGATTCCTTTGTAAAGAGGGCATCGAGATCTTTCCAGAAAGTCCTCATTTTCCAAAACTGAGCTTTCTAGCAAAAGTTATGGCACTTTGAAATTTTTTTGCCTTGGCGGGAAAATTTGGGAAAATTTTCCTGGTGGCCCCGGCCCAAAAAATTCTCGTAAAAAAAATCCTTAGAAAAAATTTAATTTTTGGCTTGGGAAAATTTTTAGTAGTTTCCTCCGTCGGACCGCAATCAATCAAAGGCTGCTACGTGTCCTCACGGTGTAGCGGCGGAGGCTCGACATATTTTTTGTCTTGGGGTCTTTTGAAATTTTTACGAAATTTTACCTTTTTCCCCACCGGCCCACAACCTATCACAGGATTCCATGTGGTAGCATGGGGTATTGGAAGAGGGTGTGGAACCTTCATAACCTGGTCATTTTTTGGAAATTTTTGATTAAAAACCCTGTGGCCCCCGCACTCCCACCATCGCCTCGGTGTTACTCCCCAGTGGACGCGCAGACCCACGCGTCAAACCCTTCCCTTTTCCCTCCTCTAGATATTTTTCCCCAAACTCTCTCGCCACAAGGACCATCCCTCTCCTTCTTCCCTATGTTGTTGGTTGAGTGCCACATGTCCTGGTGGACCCACGGGCGCGTGAGTGCCGAGTTGGACTTTGTTCCCTTTTGGTGAATTTCTCTCTATTGCCACTATCACTCCACCCTTCCCTCACCCTCTCCCACTTTGGATTAGGACCCAACACATGTCCTTGGAGGACCCACGGAGGCATGGGTGTAAATGGGAATTTTCTCCTGCAGAAGGAAAAATTTCAAACGCCGCCCTGCAACCCGCCGACCGGCCAGATAAGTGGAGTTTCACCCCTTCTCGACACGTGTCCCCTTGGGGAAAATTTGACCCCTAAAGTCCGCTGTCCATATCTAGAGTTCTACAAGGAGTTAGGAGGAATTATTTATATCGTTGGAAAGGTGAGAAAATTTCCTATCCAATGGGAATGATTTAGGAAATTTTGAATGTGTTAAGTGTGAGAAAAATCAAGTTGAAACTCTGAGCCTATTAGAGAGTGGGTATGGTGATATTTTACCCCCTGAACCTAACTGAAACTTCTAACCCTAAAATTTGGACCATGTGACCTCTAGAAATTGTTAATAAATGAAAAGTATGTTCTAGTAATTTTAGACTTGTTCCGGAACCTAGATGTGTCAACTTGTTGTCTTGCTGACCTGTCAGTTGTGAACACTTTTAATAAAAAAAAATTATACCATAATTTTCTTGACTAACCCTAGGTTGTTTGTTGGGTCTCAGTGGGTTGTTTTAACAAGAATCACAAAAACATCACCTTTCCATAGGAGCCAAGGTTTGATGCATTCTCATGATTTCCAAATGGTCTTAAGAAAAAAGTTCCAAGAATTTTGATAGGCACTTGGGGTGAGGAGCGGGTTAATAAACCCCAATCCTTTACAGGTAGGGCAGCCATAAGGTGATCTTTATTCAATATTGTGTCGTATGAGAAATTTCCAAGCTTTTTGGCCCATGATGCTTTGGATAATCCATTTTGCGCAAAGTGCTTGCCCTTGATGTTGAATGTCAATAAGGTTGAGCCCCCATAATTGTGGGGAAGGAAACATATCTCCTAGGCCACACGATGGAATCCTTTTCCTATAGTAACATTAGCCCATAAAAAGGATTTGAGCAACTTTTCCAACTTCTGGTATAGAGGCTTTGGAGGGAACCCAACATGATGAGTAATAAACGTGTGTGGCCACAAGAACTTTGGAACAAATTTGGAATTTCCCAGCCAAAGACAAAGGTCTGGTAATCCAATACTCCAATTTTTTTGCCACCCTTTGAATAACATATTGCAAAGCTTGGCTGGGGAGGCTTGAAAAGCAAAAGGAATACCCAAGAACTTAAATATTTCACCATGTGCCGAACCTTCCATTTGAAAGTGGCAAGCCAATTAGGCGCAGGAAGGAAATATTATCGATAACACTTGGTTTTTTTGGCATTGAATAGAGGAACAAGAGGATAAGCAAAAGGTATCCAAGAAATGCATGGAATTGTGAATGTTAGCTTCATCTTCAATGAGAATAAGAAAGGAATCATCTCACGTAAAAGACCACTAACAAGGTGGGAATGGGTGCAGAAGGTAGAGATATTTCTAATAAGCCCCTAAGATTTGGCTTGGGCCAATAAATATCCAAATCCTTCAGCATCTAGCACATAAAGTGCCTAGGCCAAAGGGAAACCTTGTCGAATAAAGAAAAAAACCTTAAAGGCTTATGAGATGATTCCATTGATCTTTGGTCTAAGCATAGGCATCTGTAAAAATCATATTGATAGATTAAATAAAAATGAGGCTAAATCCAAGGGCTTGAAGCGTGGAAAGATTAAACGAGATTCAATGCAATCATAAGCTTTCTCAAAATCAATTTTTATGAACATGGAAGACTGATTAAATATGTGGGCCCATTCCATGCCCTCCTAAAAATCATTAATGTTATCTAGGATGTATCTCCCCTGAATAAATCCTATTTTTTCTATCTGAATAACATCTTGAGGATATTATGAAGTGCGTAGCCAAAGATTTAGCAATGATTTTGTAGGAGACATTCAACAGAGTGATCGGTCACCAACACATAATTTTATCTCGATTTCCTTGTTTAGGAATGAATTTAATATTCCCCTTATTGATTCATGGCCCTAAACACTGGTTCTAAAAACCTTTGAGGTAATCTTGAAAAAGGATATGGCCACCGAATCTCAAATGGATTTATAGAATTCACAAAGGAATTCATCACATCTCAACGCTTTATCATTGGCCATATACATGGTTTCTTCATGGAGGTCTTCAATGGTGAGTATTTTATTACATATCACCTTCTAAGCCTCTAATAATTTTCATGTTACAACACCCATACATTTCTCAAGAGTAGCTTAATGAGTCTGCGAAGTTTGTTGAGCTTGGAACACAAGCTTGTAGTGACACACAAAGGCTTGGAGCAAAAGTTGAGGGTTTATAACCCGAGCTCTACCTTTGATGATGGCTTGAATTTGAATTTTGTTGAGAAGTTTTTTTTCTCGAGGGAAAGAAAAAATTATTTCGAGACTTGATCTCCAATTTTTAGCTAGTGCATGCGAGCTTGATCTGTGCTCCCGACATTGTAATTAGAAGCAATTTGAATTTTTGGCGAAGCTTTACGACATGAAGTTACAAATTTTCATAAAATGGATTGCCTTGAAGTGCCACCACCACTTAGCTAAGAGCCAAGATGTTATCGGAGTATGAGTGGTGTTGAATTTTGTCTAGCTATCCGGCATAGTTTCTAAGGAATCTAGTTTTCTAAGTCAAGATGTCCTCCCACCATTGAATGCATTTGGTTTGCGAGAGTGGATGATAACACTGATAGTGATGGCGGGGGGGAATTAAATTCCAAACATGCTTGATATGATTGACAATGGGCCCATGTTGCATCAAGGCAATGTTAAGAAAGAATTGGCCTTTATGAAAAAAGGGCGTGTATCATGCCAAGTGATACAAAATCGTATTGGAGAATGATCCGAAAGGACAAAGTCAGGCATGACCTCCACTGACAGGGAATAAATGCTATCAAACTCAAAATAATATTGAGTTGACAACATAGCTTTGTCGAGCCATTTAAGTACGTAATATTTATCGCCTCATATATTTGACTAAGTATACCATACATCTGATGTGGGAAAGCGAGAGGCATTAGGGTCATAAAACCCAAACTTATTATGCATGAAAAACCATGCCTCCATTTCGCCAGGTGTCTACCTCATTGTAGTGGCCACATTTATTGTTGGGTGATTCAAACATATTAAAATCTCCACGAATGATTCAATAAGCATCAAGAATTGAGTTGGCAATCCACCGCCATAGATCAGCCCTTTCATCCACATCGTTAGAGGTGTAAATATTAATGAGGCCAAAAGGGCGAATGTCCACATTAAATAGGACCCATATGGCACAATTGGTGGGGTTGATTCCTTTTCAATTAACATGGGCCGTCATTTAGGAGAAAACCATGAAATTAAACCTTCACGCCTTCTTCATGATTACTACAGAAAGCCAAGCTGTCAGGTGAGATGGATTTACAAACCATCTGCAACTAAAAACCTATAATTTTTACTTCCTGTAAAAACAAAACATCCAAATTTGCATTTTTTTCCGAGTTTCATGAACAACATATTTACAATAGAATTCTATAAGATCCCACACATTCCATGATAAACAATTCATTAGAAATTATGGTCAAGGGGCCATGTCACCATCCTCCAAGCCATCAAGGGCATCATATTGATTTTGTAGGAATTGAGTAGTATTATGTTGTAAAAATCTTATAGCTTTATTTTTTTCATTTGGCATATTTGATGTTGTACTCTGCATCAGTTGAGTCCACGTTATGAGCTGGGATATGGTCTCAAAAGATGTGAGATGGGATTCAAGGCCTTTTTGATGGCCCTTGTGAACTGATTGGTAATAATAGTGGAAAGGATTGCAGAATGTTAAATTTGTAAACTAAAGTGGTTTGGTCCATGAGAACCGAAGCCACTTGGGGTGTGCTGGAATATTTTGGAAACTGGATAGTCGAGTTGGTAGCAACAGTTTGTTCTTTAACAACTGATTGGAGGCTCTTTAGCATGTATGTTATGGGGTTGTTCCTTAACATGTGGCTCCCATTGGCCATTAGAACCAGAGGCCTTAGATTGTTGGGCTTTTTCTTGTTGTGTCGGCCCTTGACAACTTTCCAACCTTCCTCCTGTTGGGGTTTAATGGTTCAACGAGATGCTTTAGCCATAGGGTTTTTCGAGGGACATAAAGAGGAAAATATTTGATCTTATGATTAGAGGTCTAGAAATAGAAGAAAGTGTTAGGAAAGTTGATATACATGACCCACTGAGAATAGTGTTTATCTCCCATCTGAATGTCTACAAATTATTTCAGATCTTGAGAGAGATCAACTTCAACACAAACACGCTTCTACGGGTGAGCATGGTAAAACCTATCTTCTTCAAGGCAAACTACCTAGCCAAGAGAAGTGACAATATATGACAAAAAAGGCACACATGGAAAGGGTAGGCTAGGGAATTCAACCCAGATGGGCACTTTAAGGGTGGTATATTCAAATACCATAAAATCCTTGTGCCATGGGGTTAAAACAAGCAGAGATTTGTGAACATACCAAGTGGCTTGCTTAGCCAAAATATTGGGGGCATTGGCAGGATCAAAAAGTGAAAAAGAAAAAAACCCTTGGTCATGTTTTAGCGCTTTCCGGTCGACTCCATAGGAGTCTAGAATGTATTGACCCAATATTTGAGCATGTTTTCGAGGGGATGCAACCCAAAAAATATCCAATGAGACAAAATTTCTCTAACCATTGACAAGCAACATTAAATTCAGGAATGGGAAAAACCACATCAGGAGGAGAAACATTACCTCATGGAACACTTTCGGAATGAACTTCATGGGTCATTTTGTAAGGGGTTTCATTGCTCAAAGCTCCACTATCTCCAGCCACGGTTGTAACAACCAGGTTTGAAGATGGCGAGGTCATTATATAGGGGACGCCCAAAGGGTGAGAAACCCTAGGAGAAACTATAACAATAAATTCCCACATATCCAAAAAGGCTATGGTATAGCGGACAAAATGTAAAACCTTAGAAAAACCAACTCTAGTTTTTGCCAAGTTACAAAGCATTTTTTCTCACTAATCTTTATATACTCCTCTCTATTAATATTCTCATTATCACACTAAACTAAAAACATGTGAAAATTCAATAAAATGAATCTTTCAATCCATCACCCAAATATTAAATGCGATACAATAATTAAATGGTAAAAGAAGGCCTTACTACCCAAATAAGTCAACTCAAAAAAAAGAAAGGGGTAGGTGTATCTTATAAGTGTTGACTCCTAGTCACTTTCCTATGCAAAAACAAATTGAATTCAACCACTTGAGCACATATTATTACTCATGCATAGAAGACTTCAAAATTTATCCTTATGTGAAATCTTAAATGATCTCACATCACTTCATGGTTTCACAAATATACTTGCACCATCATGATAAAGAGATAGTTAAAATGTAAACCTCACAATATGAAGTGTTCATTACTCCACATTAAAGACATGGTGATGATAAAACAATTCAATTACCTTATGTTTCCTTGTCATGATCCAAGTGATCAAGTGTTACACAACTGCACATAAAGGTTGTGACACCTCTTTAGGTTGTTTTAAAACTAGAATAATAACACAAATATTAATATCCTTTCCTTGCACATAGCCTACACACTACTCAAATAAATTCATGTGTTATGCTTTACTAAACAATGTTTTTGCCAAATTTTGAGAACTATTTCTATTTTATGAAGATACTAAAAATCTTCTTATTAGTGCTACAAAATAAGTACTAGTAATCACACTTGAAATGTGTGATGTAAATTCTGAAGGGGAAGTCTACGATCGTGTTTCTTTTGAAGGACCAAAACATACGGGAGGAAGAGGGTTGTAAAGAGGGGGTTAGAGGGAGGAGAAGGAATTGAATCGGAGAGGATAATGTTTGGGGGCCTTTTGTCAAAGCTATCATTTTTTTGAGGAGGAAGATATGTGTCATGTGTATTTTTTCAATTGTTTGATAGAGAAATGGGATACAACATGTGGGTGTGTGGTGGAAACATAGTTTGGAGATATATTAGAAAGTAAGTTGTTGTCAATGTATATTTTCAAGGAAAACTTGTATTGATGTTCATAAAACAACATTGACATATATGAAAGACCTCAATATGGCGTGAGAAAAAATAGAACCAATGAAAGCTTACATTTGAAATAAATTGTGAAGATGCGTGTTCTATAGATCAAAAAAACTATGCTAACATTCACTTTTGGTCTCTTTTCAAACGATTGGGCTTATGAAAGAAATTGAGACACTAAATACAATGGAAAAGATGGACATTTTAAACAATTTTAATGTTTTTTAAAATCATGTCATTTTAAAAATAATGATTCAAGACCTTCTAACATTCAAGGTTACAGGCATTACCACCCGACCCAAATCTGTGTAAACCTTTACATTTATGATCAAACAATAATAATTTCATCGTCACGAGGCGATAAAAATATTTAAACAATGAATGGAAATAATGATCATATGTGGCAATCGTACACAAATTCATCTACATATTCAAATTCAATAAAACAATTATTTGTTCTAGAAAAGAGGGGAAGAGGCCTCAAAACAAATTACATTAAGGGGCACCATGAATTTGAAGTGAGACATGTAGATGGTGGGGTGCATGTTTATTTATCCACATCCTATATGCAATTATCAATAATTTATTTATAAGACTAGTCTAATGTAGGAAATTTAAGATTTGCAATTTTAGGACACATTTTTATTTTTTTAAAGGGCATTCGATATAGATATTCCTTAAAGTGATAACATTCTAGTTGAAAAGATATTATATGAGTCGTATAGCTTAAAAAGTATCATATTTGTTGTTTTTTTCTCCATGTATTTAACAAAAAAATATGACTTGAATGGGAAAAATAGACCCATGTGAAACAAACCCACCAATCAAGGTAGGCGCTCTTCAAAACCCAAAGCAGAAAACGAAGAAAACACATCCTAAAGGGAATTACAGGACCTTCCATTTTCCTTTCATAATAAGACAAACACTTTAATTTAGATCCAAAGGCATTAACTATGGTGAAACCCAAGTTAACGTATTAAATTTAGTAGTAATTGGTACACGGTTTAGAGAGTTAAAAAGACATAGAGTAATGGGAATCATAATATTTTATAATCAAAATATGCTTTGTGATGGGCCTACATATGAAATTAATATTAAAGACATTAAAAACCCATTAGTCATCATTATCAATTAATTAATAAGAGTTTGTAATAAAAAAATTCCTCAAGAAAAAGATAATTAAAAAACCAAACAAATACAAGGAACTCGCGCTAAATGGAGCTCTCACTAATAGGCATCCTAAAATCAACACGATTTTGGGTTGAATCATACCTACACACAAAGATAAATTTGTAACGCTTAAGCTAATGGATTTGATACGTGTAAAAATATGATGCTTTCCCTAAAATATCATGTGGTAGCCTAATGGGTGCTCTTGGGAGGTGGCGGATTATTGAAATAACAAGTGTAAGTTTATAAATTCCTATCCCACCCCTCCATATATTTGTTATATCATCATCTACACCTTCCTCAATTCACAACATACACTGCATAGAAAATATTCAACTGGTCCATCTTCATCTCATTATTTGACCAAGCGAGAAAACAAACATGATGGCTTCTAGAGCAACAATAAGCTTCAAATCATTTACCCATAGCCATGGTTTTTATTCTTCTGTCAAATTTACTTAGAACTATTTTGAATGTTTGGGAAATACAATATTTTGGTTCTGCTCAATTTTGGATTATGAAATCTAAGATCACTATACAATGAAATGGGTAGGTTTATTGGAGAAGCATTTTGTCAAATTATCAGAATGGGAGGCAATTTTCTAGCTCTACCCACCACAGTTTGAAGGAAAGCGTGGAGTTTGAGAAACTGGTGGGAAAGAGTAGATGGTTTGTTTTGTTTGTATCGTTTTTATAATCTCATTCTCAAGAGCTACATATATATTCAAACTCTACTCCCCACCATAAAATTAGTGTTGGAGTAGACATGAAGATTTTGAATACATATCTTTATCTCGAAGTGGATTCAATTATCTCGAGAGGAAACTAATGCATGTCGTTGTTTTGTTTATTGTATAGATAAAAAGAAGAATATTGAGGATTAGGAGGCACTTCATTCAAGCGTAATGACTAGATGTATTGATTTTTCTTCTTATGCTTCGAACAGTTGTGTTATATGTGCACTATAACCTTTCTAAGCACCATTCCCATGAAAGATGTGGACATGACAGAAATAGGAAGGAGGAGACTTGATGGTGATGCAAAGTACATGTCCATTGAAATTAAAATATTATTATGTTGACTATGCACGATAATATCTCAATCGCCCACATCATTTCTATTGTCGGAGGGGCAAAGGTTGAGCCCAACTTATAAACGTCTTTGACATAATGAAAACACACAATCTTACTTATGTCTACTTGAACTATTTTTGGTGATGTGATATTATTAGTGAATTTTAATGTTATTTGCATTGTACACCCAAATTAATTAAAATAACCATGAGCTCCAACTCATGTGAGAAAACTATTATTTTTATTCTATGTCTATTTTCTTCAATTTTACTTATCCATGTCACATCTTTAATCACAAGTTACCTTTCTACTTAACCACATATTATTTATAATCCATATTGTGCATTGTCTTAGCTCTGTATAATTCACCTTTATTGCTTCTTTTTTCTTTTTGTAGTATATACAATCTCCAATCTACTATATCTAAATTTGCATTCTTACTTTCTCCATTTCTCTTGTCCTTCAAAATAAGGATACTATCTACCATATTCAAATTATTGATATGCCTATACCTTGTAGAAACTCAATTTTATATGCATTAATGCAAAATTATTCAACACTCTAGACAATATTATCTTACTCCATTTCAACTTATCATATGTCCCTTTTTAAAAATATTTCCATTCTCAAGTGTGTTAAGACCGTTTCCCATTCCCGAATTTCAAATTATCTTATTTTAATATTTATGCGTTATTTGTACTACAATTTACTCTTCTCTAACTACTTTTGCACTATTTTCTACACTTTGTTCTTGTATTCTCAAAATTCTTCAATCTTTGTTATCTTCCTTAATATTATGTGACTCATCAATACCTCTTAGATTACTACCATAAAAAGTCTAAATTGGATCTTTCTTGGACTATTAAATAAATTTATGTAAGAAAAATTAGTGTGTGTCAATATTATATCTTGTGTTCCTATATTTCTTTTAATCAAACATCTTAATAGATTTCCTGAACTTTTAAGTAATACATATATCTATCCATTTGTTTTTGGATGGTATGTTGAAATAAACCACAACTTTATATTCAATTTCTTCAATAATTCCCTCCATGAGTGTTTAAAAATTTCATCTCTTTCTAAAAATATGTTGCATCATAATCCATTTAGCCTCAAAATTTCCCTACAAACTAAATTCACAATATGTGTTACATCACTAGTTTTCTTATGTGCTATAAGATGTTTCATCTTGAATAAATTAATCCACTATAATAATAATGGAATCCAAAACCTTTTAATATCCTAGGAAACCTTAAAACAAAATCCATTTTTATCTTACCATGGCTTACTTTCACTACAATATAGTTGATACATAATTATATTCTAACTACTCCCATTCCCAAGTGAAAAATCTACATTTTTGCACATTCTTTCACACATATGCACTCAACTTAAGATAAAAATCTTTTTTTATAATTGTGCATGAGTATTATTGTTTCAAAATACATGCTAAATATTCACTATGGTTTTTATTGATAAAATTCTCCCACATTGACCCTTGGGTATGTATAAATATCTACCTCTTAAATATAAAAATCATCACATACAATAATTTAACCAAGTTTTTCTATATGAAATTAGTAGATCTACACATGCACTACATGCTTCCTTGATTTCTCATTTTATTTGTATGAATCCTTTGTAGAGACCAAATCCAGTGAGTTATAATATTACCCTAGTCAAAAAGAGATTACTTCTATTAAATGAATATGGCAAACTTGTGTTAGACTTCCATTTATGTACTTCAATGCAAATAAGTAACTTTTTATAAATTATCCCCACTTCATGTGTCTCTTATTCAAAATTACCTATCTAGTGATAAATTTTAGGTCTTTCTATTTTAATACAAAAATCCTTAATAAATAGATAATGTCTCCAATTCTTAGGTGCTTTCACATTGCATAAAATACTTATTCATATATTGAATACATTTTCTTTGCATCTTGTACTTTATCACTAATATAATCCATCAATATCTCATTTTGACAAAAATCTCACCAATTTATGTGCTAATCACATCACAATAAACTTGAAATAGATTTATTAAAATATAGAAATCACAACACTAGCTTATTATTTGCTTTCCTCTTCAACTGCAAAAAAATTCTTCCACACTTTCTATCTAAGAAAACACTTTTCAATCTCCTTGGAAAAATACGTGATAGGAACAAATGTAGTTGAAGTTTCAAAGTAACTTACTATAAACACATGCCAATCTATGATATCTTCATCCTTAAAATATATTCATGAGTGAAAAACAATCAAGTAATTCTCAAAATGTTTTAGCTCCATATTCAAACATTCTTAGGAAATTAGACATCCCTACTATATAAGATATTTCTTCATAAAACTACTCATCTTTAAAATCATCATCAAGTTATCCTCACAAAACCATTACAACACTTTTCTTAAGTGTTTCAATCATTCTTCCCTTGTCATGCTAAAATCAAAATTTCATTACGATATACTATGACAAACTTACCAAAAATGGCTTCCATAATTCATTATTGAGTCTAGTGATAGTACTTGGTGCTTAATCATTACAAATGGCATAACGAACCAATCATATAATCCCACAAGTGTTTTTAATGTAGTATTACATTCATCACATTTTATTATCTTGATTTGATGATACCCACTCCTCAAATGTATATTTTTAAATATTTCACTACATTAAGACAATCCATCATATTATCTATGTGTGGAAATGGAAACCCATACCATTTTATCTTTTTGATTTCTTTACTATCAGTACACATATTCCATTTTCCATTTTTATTAGAGACTAAATTATTTTGTATTTTGCATGGGACAACAATTTATATCATAAACCCATTACAAGAACTCATGTAATACTATCCTTTTTACTTCTACATTCTTCATAGGTGGAAATCCTTTGTATTAAGTTTGTGCAAAAAAATGTTATCTCTCATGTGTGAAACCCATATATTATATCACTATATGTGACCTTTGGAAACTTTCAACAAATCCCTCACTTCATGTGTAAGTGTTTCTTCATCTCCTTCTATTAAATACACTAATTTTGTATGCTTAGATGTGAATACAAATAATTTACTATCCTTTACTTCTCATAGGCATGTATTTATTGGCACCATCAATATCATTTGGATAATTTCCATTCTTCAACCTTAACCTTTATATTAATAAAATTGTATTATGTCTCATCATTCACCAATGTGTATGTGATCGTGAGCATCATGTTTCACCTTTCTATTAGACTACAAATTCCTTCCCAAAGAAATAGGAAAACATATATAAGATTTACATTACACATTACCTCATCTTTATATGAGTCAATCTAAAATCTTAGTAAAAAATTCTCTTTCCTAAATTTGATATCCTTTTAGAAATGAAGATACTTTATAAGGGTTTGGATGCACTATCCTCTTCACATTAATCTTGATAACCATATCTTGTCAAACCAGATTATATGCTTAGATGTGAATGAAATCAATTTACTATCCTTTACTTCTATTAGGCATGTATTTCTTGGCACCATCAATATCATTTGGATAATTTCCATTCTTCAACCTTAACCTTTATATTAATAAAATTGTATTCTATCTCATCATTCACCAATGTGTATGTGATTGTGAGCATCATGTTTCACTTTTTTATTAGACTAGAAATTCCTTCCCAAAGAAATAGGACAAACATATATAAGATTTACATTACACATTACCTCATCTTTATATGAGTCAATCTCTGAAGCTTAGTAAAAATTTATCTTTCCCTAAATTTTATATCCTTTTAGAAATGAAGATACTTTATAAGGGTTTGGATGTACTATCCTCTTCACATTAATCTTGATAACCATATCTTGTCAAACCAACTTATATGCTTAGATGCGAATGAAAATAATGTACTATCCTTTACTTATCATAAGCATGTATTTCTTGGCACCATCAATATCATTTGGATAATTTCCATTCTTCAACATTAACCTTTATATTAATAAAATTGTAATCTATCTCATCATTCACCAATGTGTATGTGATCATGAGCATCATGTTTCACCTTTCTATTAGACTACACATTCCTTCCCAAATAAATAGGACAAACATATATAATATTTACATTACACATTACCTCATCTTTATATGAGTAAATCTAAACTTTTAGCTTAGTAAAATTTCTCTTTCCTAAATTTGATATCCTTTTAGAAATGAAGATACTTTATAAGGGTTTGGATGCACTATCCTCTTCACATTAATCTTGATAACCATATCTTGTCAAACCAACTCATCTATATTTTTGCTATAAATAATCACCATATAGCACTTAGGTCTCTTAATTTTCATGTAGTTTTTAGTATACTCTCCATATATGGGACGGTTTCCCTTCTTTTCTACTTTAAAAATACTCTCTTCATGGTGAGATATTTTTTTTTTTTTCCATGATGTATTGATGTAGTCATCTCATCCTTATCTTATGTGATATGTGCATTCATCACACTCTCACCACTATCTTTGTACACATTGGATCATTTGAATTACCTATTCTTTATATTACTACACCTGATAAAACTACATGTGAATCTACTTCCAAGACCTTGTTCATAGGATTATACCTCTATTATAGTTTCCTCTACCTATTTTTGCACCATGATTGTGCTAAGATGTACTAGTTTCACCTTCTTGCATAAAGTATGATCCTCTTCTACTACATTATCCAAGATCATGCAAAAATATACCTTTTCCTCACACTATTCTTAATTATCTTTGCATAAAATTCTCCTACATCCTTATTTCACAATAATAGGCCTATTCGATAGAAATGAACACATATCAAACCCAACTCACCATGGATGGAAATGTGTTACCCATTTATGTAATGAGAAATATTCATGGTGTTGTCCTCAACATGACCCACTTTGATAGAAAGTGTGTAAAAATAATTAGTGTAATATTTCATAATTCATTCCCTTTGTTGCATATTTTGTAAGTAATTAAACAAATCTATTTAGTATATGAAGGAATGAACTTCGATTTAAACTTCATTACGAGTTAATCCAAAAAATATATCTTACCTTTACCTCTTCACACTTTTCTTATATGCTTTCTTCCACCTCAAGGATAGGTGACCTTTCAACTTAGTGTGTGTGAATATGAATTTATTAGGATCTTACATAGCTTAATATTCAAGAAAATTATCTTAATTAATTATCTAATCAATTTTTTCTTTAAAATTTATAATAATATAAGAAATCATAGAATACAAATTATCCTCACTACTCATCCTCTTGATTTCATGTAATAATATATTCTCTTATTCACGATAGGTTCTTATTTTGTATGTCATCCTTCAAGTCTTACTTCAACAAAATCATAATCACTTTTATAATCATTTATCACAAGTTATCTATTTTTGAAAGTTTACATAGCCTCCAAATGGGATTTCACAATTAGTTTAGGTGAGCAGATCTAGGCAAGAAACAAAATCAATAAATCAAAAGAACTCAATATTTTGTAGAGACAGAAAATATTATTGCTTAATGCTTCATATTTAACTCACGGGAAGAGTGACTTAAATAATAAAATAAACATTCAAAAAAATGGGAAGAAGCCAAACTTGGGGATGAGGATCTATCCACAAAATCAGGGTGGAGAAATTCTCTCAACCTCTCCCAAGTTTTAACGTGAGTTTGCACAACTCACTTAAAAACAAATGAAATATTTAAATAATTAAATATTTTCCACATGAGCTTATTTAAAATTTAAATTAAATAATTTACACCAACACTCTCTCATAAGCGAATGCTAGGGAGCAGAAAAGAAGGGGTCACAACTACTAGGCCTCGTCTACAAACCAGAAAGAAGAAAAAGAATAAAGGATAGACTATATAATATCCCCCCCTAATGAAAATTACTTCACCCCAATCTTTTCTCGCAATGTTAGATAATGAGAAAAGGCCAAGGGTTTAGTGAAGATATCTACAAGTTGATTAGTAGTAGGCAAAAACTCCATCATAGCATCTCCATCTTGAATTAACTATCAAATGAAGTGCATGTGGATCTCAATATGTTTGGTATGCTGATGCTCAATAGGATTATGTGCAATTTGAATAGCACTTTGGTTATCACACCAAATAAGGGAAGGAGACTCCTGTGGAAAACCAAACTCACCAAGAATCTGATGAAGCCATAGAACCTCCTGACCTGTTGTCACAACACCTCGATACTTGGCCTCGGTGGATGATAATGCAATTGTATTTTGTTTCTTACAAGACCATGCAACAAGACCAGAGCCAAGATGAAAAAAGAAACCAAAGGTAGATTTGCGAGTGTTACGAAATCCACCCCAATTAGAATCAGTGAATCCCTCAATACATGAAAATATTTGTGGTGTATAACATATAGAAAAACTCAATTTCCCACTGAATATAGCACAAAATATGCTTTGTTTCTTACCAATGAATATCATTAGGTTCATGTGAAAAGTGAGAGACAAGGTTAACAACAAAATTTATATCGGGATGAGTTTGAGTGAGATATAAAATACTCTTAACCAACTGTCTATACAAAGTTGCATCTACTAAATTAGACGTACATGTAGTAGTCGATTCAATACCTAATCTTGAATAGATGTGGGAGATGGCTTACAATCAGCCATATGAAATCTCTGAAGCAGATATGTGGCATACTTATTTTGACAAATAGAGATGCCCTCAGCAGATTGGTGAACCTGGAGACCAAGAAAATAGTGCAAGAGGCCCATATATGTCATATCAAACTCTTCTTTCAACTTATGTTTAATGTCCTGAATTAGAAAATCTGAACTACCAGTAATGATGAGATCATCAACATACAAGACTAATATCAACAAGTCATCATTAGTTTTTAGAACATAAAAATATGATCGTCTCACAACGATGGAATCCAGCAGACAACAAAAAATCATCCATTCTCTCATACCAAGCCCTAGGGGCTTGCTTGAGACCATAGAGAGAATGACGGAGTCTACAAACCAAAGAAGAGTCTTGCACAAATCCTTGTGGTTGCTCCATGTAAATTTCCTCATGAAGATCACCATGCAAAAAGGAACTCTTCACATCCATCTAATAAAATGACCATCGATGAGAAGTAGCGAGGGAAAGCACAAGATGAACAAAATCCATCTTGGCTACAGGAGAAAAGGTTTCAGAGTAATCCACTCCTTCAACTTGAGAGAATCCCTTAGCAACAAGACGAGCCTTATACTTATCAATGGTACCGTTAACAACATATTTGGTCTTATAGACCCATTTACACCTCACCAATTTTCTTCCCTTAGGAAGTGGCACCAACTCCCATGTTTAATTCTTCATCAAAGAAGAATACTCATCCTCCATAGCAGCAACATCCCACTCTAGTTGACTAGAAGCCTGTGAAAAAAACAAGATCATTAGAAATAGCTTGGCTCATAAGAGCCATACCAGAGTAAGGTCGATGATCTACAACACTAAAAGTATCTTCTCTAGTATGTCATTGATCACTTGGATCACCCACCAAAACACTAGAAAAATATAAATTATTCTTCAACCATTTAGGTTGTGGTTAAGGAGGAGGATGAGAAGGATCGGAACAAGATCAACAATAGGTGGGCCATCAACATCAGTATCATCATTTGTGACAGTACAGGAGGTAAGGATGGAGAAGGAAGAACAATAGGATCCAAAGGAGCCTCGGTCTCAGCAACATGAACATCTTGTCGAAACAATACATCTTTGGTAGTGGGATCGAAAAGATGATATGCCTTCACATGCTCACAATGGCTAAAAAATGAGTTCTTTTCTTTTCTTCTCCATGAATTTCCATGTATCATCAGGTACAAAATACCAAGCTTTACAACCAAAGACCCGAAATCTAAAACATCAAAATTTTCACTCGACAAGCCTCTTCGAGCAACCCCCTACCGCTGCATTATGCAACATCCTATTTTGAAGACTATTTGCACAATTCACAACTTCTCGCCAAGAATTTTGGTACTAAGTTCTTAGAATGAACGATGCAATTCACCAATTCATTGATTGTTCTATTATTTCATTCAATAACTCCATTTTTCTAAGGGGTGTAAGGTACAATATATTAGTGCACAATTCCATGATTAGCACAAAAAGAAGAAATATCATTACTTGCATATTCCCCCGTTGTCCATGCTTTGAGTATTTTAATACAAGGTGCCCAATTATTTTAACAATAGTTTTACAAACTTTGAACTTACGTATGACATCACTTTTATATTGAATAAAATACACCTAAGTTCTTCTAATGATATCATCAATAAATTATAACACATACTTAACACAAGAATATGATCTAGCATGAAATGACATAATATCACTATATACCAATTCAAGGCAAACCTTAGCTCATTTTTCTTGTCCCTTTGGTAAGGGATCTTGATGTTCCTTACCAAACATACAACTTGGGTAAAAAAATCGTTATAATTCACCTTCGGAAGACCTGTGACCATATTCTATGAAGAGAGTTACTATAGATACATGTAATTGAGGTGTCCAAACCTCTCATGCCACAATTTGCTCAAAGAATCAACATGAGCAATAAGTGAAGATCCTGTAGTATTGTCAAAGTTCTCAAACACATACAAATGTGAACATGGGTCCACCACTCATGTAGTAACAATATCATCATGATCATGTAGTTCCCTGATTACAACCTTATATGGTGAAAATTCAACAATTCTACCATCACCAGAATTACAGATTTGATATATGGAAAACAAATTGTTAGAAATATTGGGAACATAGAGAACATCCTGTAAACACCCATTAGGCATATTGACAGTGCCATAACCCACAACATCAATAGAAGAACAATTTCCCACCAAAATCTATGAAGTGTTGTAATCAAAAAAAAAAAAAGTCAACAAATCTATGAAATGTGTGAAATGATGTGAAGCTCCTGATTCAAAAATTCACTTTTCTCGCAAAAGGGGAAGAAACTTGAGCAGAAAGAGCCTTAACCTTTCAAATATTAGAAGAGGAAGAAGGAGATGGAACAGTGATCTTGTGTTGTTTTAGAGCCTTTTCCAAAGCTTCCAATTTCAAAAACATCTGGATTCCTGATGATTTATTTTTCTACAAAAGGAACATGGATCAAACACTCTTTTTAGGATGACTACTTAGATTTTCAACTATTTTTCTATTTAGAGGAATCAATAGAGGGAGGTGAAGGTTTAGAAGCCACATTTGGAGATGACAAAGGATGATCAAAGGATCCTTGCTTGGATTTATTTTTCCATTTTTTCTTAGGAAAATTAGCTACTAGTGCATGATTTGAAGTTGGTATGACATAAAGAGAGATTAGCTTATTCTATTCTAGAGACAAACATTCACAAAGCTCTTCAAATGAGGGCATAGTAAACTAAGAACCCAAGGCATCCATAGCAGAGAAAAAAATGCAGAGGTGAAAACTAAAAATGTCCCTTTAACTTGGTCAAAACCATGTAAATTCATTCTTTATCCATTTTAGTTTTACCACCAACTGACAACTAACTATGAATTTCCTTAAATTTTGTGATAAATTATTCGATGGAAGAAAATTTTGAAGGTGATAAAGAGTTTAACTCAAGATCCAATTGAATCAAATTGAACTCGTTAATCTTGCTAAATACAATTTCAAATTTATCCCATACCTCTTTATGTTCCTTTGCAAAAGAAAAGTGAAATTGCAAATTATCTGCCACATTCAGGGGATCAAACCAGTGCCTCATCATGTTTGCATGCATATAGATATTTGTCCTTTTCTATGGTGAAGGTGGGAATGCTTGCATCGAAGACACACCATAAGCCATGAGATTGCAACAATTGTTGCATCTTCGGTTTCCATACATGATAATTTGATGAATTTAAAGGCTCAAAGAACCTTGTATCCATCAACTGTATTGAAGATGTTACTGCTACGAAGAAAGATATCTAAAATCGCTTAGCAAAATATATTGCACGCCAAAAGACAATGTGCTCACACTGTAGGGTCCCTCCCAAATGAGCAAAAAACGGAACTCCTCGGATGGTAATAAAAATTTAATCAATAGAACGGGGTTGAAAAACATGTCACCCCTCTACTTGGCCTTCTCGGCTCCTTCTTCCATTCCCCCACCTCTGCTCCCACCCCCTACGCTTCCACTTCGGCGGACACATTGCGGATCTTCTAGAAGGCTGAACCTTGATACCCCTACTATGGGGAAGGTTCCTCAAGAGATTGAAATTTCCCATAACCTCCTGCATATTAGTAGTGCTAGCTCTCAGGAAGCACATATTGAGAGCTCCACAAAAAGGCTGGAAGCCTTAGAAGCTGATATGAAGCTGTTGAAGGAAGAGGTTAAAAACTTGGCAAAGCATAAAGGTAAGAGGAAGAAGGAGGAGGAGGTGGCTATGGATAATAGTCAGGTTGAAGATATATACAAGAAGTTGAACTCCTTAGACACCCATTTAGGGAAGGCCAAGACTTGCCATGATTATAATATGGCCATTTTTAATGCAATTGAAGAGTTCATTGAGCAACATGTCCACAAATCTCCAATCTCAGCGGAGTTCGGCAACCCTTTGGGGCACTGATAAGGAAAGCAAAAGGACCATTGAACAACTGGATGTTACTGATTCTGCCCACATGACGACATTGGCTATGTTCACCTCTTGGTAGAATATCAAATCCAACATTGAAAAAGCTGCCAAGAAGTAATTGTGGGTGCTTTTGCTGCACTTCTTTGTAATTATTGTTGTTTTTTTGCTTTGCTTTCCTGTAGTGCTCGTGCTATTTTTGTTTTGATGGGGTAGCTGCTCTTGGGCTACTTTGGGTTTCATTGTCCCATTTGGATTTTGATCCTTTTTGTTCTGGTTCTCATTCCTATTCTGGCTTCTAGGCCCTCTTTTGTTCTCAAGGGTATAGTCCCTTTCAAAAAACTATTTGCCAAAAATAAAAATAAAAACATGCACTTTGGATTTTGAGTTCTTGAGCAAAAGTTATTACACTTTAAAATTCTCGTAAAAAAATCAATTTTAATTTAAAAAGACCCACTAATTAAAAAATCAGACAAACAGAGGCCAAGGTGGTTGTGTGATCACTCTTTGGAATCGGGAGAAGATTAATATTCTAACCGAGCAATGAATCTAATTGTGTAAAGAAATTAATGAGTTGTTGAATAAGTTTGTGGCTATTTGAACCCACGACCTCCTTCATTCAAGCGACTAACCTTTCCACCATGTCGGTTGCCAATATTTAATTATAATTAATTTTAATGGAAAATATTGTTTCTTATTATTTCTTTAGAATAAAACTCTGCAGACGACAAGAACAACCGGCTCAACAAATTGCATGTAACAACGTTAATGTTGAAATCTATAGATCCACGTGCGGGGTTGCCACAAAGTCAGTATAGAAATGGTTTCAAAAACTTTTATGGTTGAATGAGGTTACTTTACATAAATATGAGCACTTGTAGGAAGGGATGGCTATGCAAGATTCGCACGTGTGTACTCGAGCTAAGAAAAATAACATATCAAAGCACAATCTTGAGCAGGTTGTGAGGAATGAAAAAAATACACGAGAGGGGGAGCACGTTCTTGGTTCAACGTGAATGCAGCAAACAATTAGATATTCTTAGGCTTGTTTATTTTATCGTATCCCATTATTCTCTACTTTTTGTAACACTCCTTCAATTATAGGAAATATTGTTATACTCCTCTCCTATATATATGTACATGCTTAAGATAAATAATATGGTGAGAGATATCTAATCTCTATTTCTTCTCTACTTCTTACTCCTCTCAATCTGATATCATAGCTACATTCTGTGGAAGAAAACCTTGGATGTGGTATTGATATTTCTTGAGATGTTTACTATCGAACCCGCACGTTTGGAATTTGCGGTGACTTGTTTTTATTTATTTTTATTTTATTCACACAAAACATGGCCTTTTCGTTTACACCTTCCTCAAAATTGGAGATATTGGTGCTTTTCCTAATACCAAACATGGGAATTTTTCTTTTGACATGGACTAGATCTATTATGTTTTTGGTTGATAAGCCAAGCTGCAACCAAATTGTGCTTCTCTTTAACCAAAAAAAGTGTTGCTTATATTCCCGAGGATGTGTGGAAGAAGTTACACTACCACTAATTTGTTTTCTAGTGGAGGCATTATTTCTTGTTCTATTATTTTGTTCAATAACTCCATTTTTCTTTGGGGTGTAAGGGACAATATATTATTGCACAATTCCATGATTAGCAAAAGAAGAAAATTCATTACTTACATATTCCCCCATTTTCCATGCTTTGAGTATTTTAATACATTGCCCAATTTTATTAACAATAGTTTTACAAAATTTGAACTTCAGTATGACATCACTTTTATATTAAAGAAAATACACCTATGTTCTTCTAATGATAACATCAATAAATGTCAACACATACTTAGCACCAGAAAATGATCTAGAAGGAAATGACATAATATCACTATATACCAATTCAAGGCAAGCCTTAAATCATTTTTCTTGTCCCTTTAGTAAGGAATCTTGATGTTCCTTACTTGAACATACAACTTGGGTAAACAACATCATTATAATTCACCTTCGGAAGACCTGTGACCATATTCTGTGAAGAGAGTTATTATAGATACATGTAATTGAGGTGTCCAAACCTCTCATGCCACAATTTGCTTAAAGAATCAACATGAGCAATAAGTGAAGATCCTGCAGTATTATCAAAGTTCTCAAACACATACAAATGTGAACATGGGTCCACCACTCCTGTAGCAATAATATCATCATGATCATGTAGTTCCCTGATTATAACCTTATTTGGTGAAAATTCAACTATTCGATCATCACCTAGAATTATAGATTTGATATATGGAAAACAAATTGTTATAAATATTGGGAACATAGAGAACATCCTGTAAACACCCATTAGGCATATTGACAGTGCCATAACCCACAACATCAATAAAAGAACAATTTCCCACAAAAATCTATGAAGTGTTGTAATCAAAAAAAAAAAAAAAAGTCAACAAATCTATGAAATGTGTGAAATGATGTGAAGCTCTGATTCAAAAATTCACTTTTCTCGCAAAAGGGGAAGAAACTTGAGCAGAAAGAGCCTTAACCTTTCAAATATTAGAAGAGGAAGAAGGAGATGGAACAAGTGATTTTGAGATGTTTTAGAGCCTTTTCCAAAGCTTCCAATTTCAAAAAACATCTGGATTCTTGATGATTTGTTTTTCCACAAAAGGAACATGGATCAAACACTCTTTTTTGGGATGAATTCTTAGATTTTCCACTATTTTTCTATTTGGAGGAATCAATAGAGGGAGGTGAAGGTTTAGAAGCCACATTTGGAGATGACAAAGGCTGATCAAAGGATCCTTGCTTGGATTTATTTTTCCATTTTTTCTTAGGAAAATTAGCTACTAGTGCATGGTTTGAAGTTGGTATGGCATCAAGAGAGATTAGCTTAGTCTGTTCTCGAGACAAACATTCACAAAACTCTTCAAATGAGGGCATAGTAAACTGAGAACCCAAGGCATCCATAGTAGAAAAAAAGGCAGAGGTGAAAACTGAAAAAGGTCCCTTTAACTTGGTCAAAACCATGTAAATGCATTCTTCATCCTTTTTAGTTTTACCACCAACTGACAACTAACTATGAATTTCCTTAAATTTTGTGAGAAATTCTTCTATGGAAGAAAAATTTGAAGGTGATAAAGAGTTTAACTCAAGATCCAGTTGAATCAACTTGAACTCATTAATCTTGCCAAATAAAGTCTCAAATTTATCCCATACCTCTTTAGGTGCCTTTGCAGAAGAAATGTGGAATTGCAAATTATCTCGCCACATTCAAGGCGATCAACCCAAGTGCCTCATCATGTTTGCATGCATATAGATATTTGTCCCTTTTTATGATGAAGGTGGGATTTCTTGCATCGAAGAAACACCATAAGCCATGAGATTGCAACAATTGTTGCATATTCGTTTCCATACTTGATAATTTGACGCCAATTTAAAGGCTCAATGAACCTTGTATCCATCACCGGTATTGAAGATGTTATCGCTATGAAGAAAGATATCTAAAATCGTTAGCAAAATATACTTTGCTCGCCAAAAGACAATGTGTTTACACTGCAGGTCCCTCCCAAATGAGCAAAAATAGAACTCTTCGATGGTAATAAAAATTTAATCAATAGAATGTGGTTGAAAAACATGCACTTGATTTTGAGTTACCGCTTGAAAAATTTATTACGTCAGTAAAATTATCGTAAAAAATCAATTTTAATTTTAAAAGACCCAGGTAATTAAAAATCGAGACCAAACAGAGGCCAAGGTGATTGTGTGATCACTCTTTGGAATCGGGAGAAGATTAATATTCTAAGCGAGCTATGAATCTAACTGTAAAGAGCTTAGTGAGTTGTTGAATAAGTTTGTGGCTATTTGAACCCGGGACCTCCTTCATTCAAGAGACTAACCTTTCCACCATGCCGGTTGCCAATATTTAATTATAATTAATTTTAATGGAAAATATTGTTTTTTATTATTTCTTTAGAATAAAACTCTGCAGACAGCAAGAACAATGGCTCCACAAATTGCATGTAACAATGCTAATGTTGAAATCTACAGATCCACGTGCAAGGTTGCCACAAAGCTATTTAGAAATGGTTTCAAAAACTTTTATGGTTTAATGAGGTTACTTTACATAAATATGAGCTCTTGTAGGAAGAGATGGTTATGCAAGATTCGCAGAGGTGAGTACTAGAGCTAAGAAAAATAGCATATCAAAGCACAATCTTGAGCAAATTGGGAGGAATGAAAAAATACACGAGAGGCGGAGCAAGGTCTTACGTTCAACGTAGCAAACAATTAGATATTCTTAGGCTTTTTTATTTTATCGTATCCCATTATTCTCTACTTTTTGTAACACTCCTTCAATTATAGTATATATTGTTATACTCCTCTCCTATATATATGTACATGCTTAAGATAAATAATATGGTGAGAGATATCTAATCTCTATTTCTTCTCCACTTCTTGCTCCTCTCAATCTGATATCATAGTGACGTTCCCTAGAAGAAAACCTTGGATGTGGGATTGATATTTCTTTGAGGCGTTCTTACTATCGAACCTGCACGTTTGGAATTTGTAGTGACTTGTTTTTATTTATTTTTATTTTTTCACTACCAAAACATGGCCTTTGTTGTTTACTCCTTCCTAGAAATTGGATATGATGGTGCTTGTCCTAATACCAAACCCGGCATTTTTTCTTTTGACGTGGACTAGATCTATTTGTTTTTGGTTGATAAGCCAAGGAAACAAAATTGTGCTTCTCTTTAACAAAAAAATGTGTTGCTTATATTCTGAGGATGTGTGGAAGAATTTACACTACCATTAATTTGTTTTCTGGTGGAGGCATTATTTCTTATTCTATTATTTCGCTCAATAACTCCGTTTTCTCGGGGTGTAAGGGATAATATATTAATGAAATATTCCATGATTAGCACAAAAAGAATAAAATTCATTACTTACATATTCCCCCATTGTCCATGCTTTGAGTATTTTAATACAATTGCCTAATTTTATTAACAATAGTTTTACAAACTTTGAACTTCTATATGACATCACTTTTATATTGAAGAAAATACACCTAAGTTTTTCTATTGATATCATCAATAAATGTCAACACATACTTAACACCAGAAAATAATCTAGAAGGAAATGACATAATATCACTATATACCAATTCAAGGCGAGCCTCACTCATTTTCTTGTCCCTTTGATAAGGGATCTTGATGTTGCTTACCCAACATACAACTTGGGAAAACACCATCATTATAATTTACCTTCGGAAGACCCGTGACCATATTCTGTGAAGAGAGTTATTGTAGATACGTGTAATTGAGGTGTCCAAACCTCTCATGCCACAATTTTCTCAAATAATCAACATGAGCAATAAGTGAAGATCCTGTAGTATTGTCAAAGTTCTCAAACACATACAAACGTGAACATGGGTCCACCACTCCTATAGCAACAATATCATCATGATCATGTAGTTCCCGATTACAACCTTATCTGGTGAAAATTCAACAATTCTACCATCACCAGAATTTTATAGATTTGATATATGGAAAACAAATTGTTAGAAATATTGGGAACATAGAGAACATCCTGTAAACACCCATTAGGCATATTGACAGTGCCAAAACCCACAACATCAATAGAAGAACAATTTCCCACCAAAATCTGTGAAGTGTTGCAATCAGAAACAAAAGTCAACAAATCTCTGGAATGTGTGATATGATGTGAAGCTCCTGAGTCAAAAATCCACTTGTCTCGCAAAGGGGAAGAAGCTTGTGCAAAAAGAGCCTTACCCTTTCCAGTATTGGAAGAGGAAGAAGGAGATGGAACAATGATCTTGTGTTGTTTTAGAGCCTTTTCCAAAGCTTCCAATTTCAAAAAACATCTGGATTCCTGATGATTTGTTTTTCCACAAAAGGAGCATGGATCAAACACTCTTTTTTGGATGACTACATAGATTTTCCACTATTTTGCTATTTAGAGGAATCAACAGAGGGAGGTGAAGGTTTAGAAGCCACATTTGGAGATGACAAAGGCTGATCAAAGGAGCCTTGCTTGGATTTATTTTTCCATTTTTTCTTAGGAAAATTAGCTACTAGTGCATGATTTGAAGTTGGTATGACATAAAGAGAGAGATTAGCTTATTCTATTTAGAGACAAACATTCACAAAGCTCTTCGAATGAGGGCATAGTAAACTAAGAACCCAAGACATCCATAGTAGAAAAAAATGCAGACGTGAAAACTGAAAAATGTCCCTTTAACTTGGTCAAAACCATGTAAATACATTCTTCATCCTTTTTAGTTTTACCACTAGTTGAAAACTAACTATGAATTTCCATAGATTTTGTGTTAAATTATTCTATGGAAGAAAAATTTGAAAGTGATAAATAGTTTAACTCAACATCCAATTGAGTCAAATTGAACTCATTAATCTTGCTAAATACAATCTCAAATTTATCCCATGCCTCTTTATGTTCCTTTGCAAAATATAAGTGGAATTGCAAATTATCTCCACATTCCAGGATCAAACCAAGTGCCTCATGATGTTTGCATGCATATAGATATTTGTCCCTTTCTATGATGAAGGTGGGATTTCTTGCATCAAAGAAACACCATAAGCCATGAGATTGCAAGAATTGTTGCATATTCGGTTTCCATAAATGATAATTTGACGAATTTAAAGGCTTAGCAAACCTTGTATCCATCATCATTATTGAAGATGTCACCTTATGAAGAAAGATTTCTAAAATCAGTTAGCAAAATATACTTCTCACCAAAAGACAATTTGTTTACACCTGCAGGGTCCCTCCCAAATGAGCAAAAATAGAACTTCTCGGATGGTAATAAAAATTTAATCAATAGAACGTGGTTGAAAAACATGCATTGGATTTTGAGTTACCGCGCAAAAAAGTTATAACGCTGTAAAATTCTCGTAAAAAAATCAATTTTAACTTTAAAAGATCCACTAATTAAAAAATCAGACCAAACAGAGGCCAATGTGGTTGTGTTATCACTCTTTGGAATCGGGTGAAGATTGATATTCTAACTAAGCTATGAATCTAACTATGTAAAGAACTTAGTGAGTTGTTGAATAAGTTTGTGGCTATTTGAACCCATGACCTCCTTCATTCAAGCGCTTAACCTTTACACCATGTCGGTTGCCAATCTTTAATTATAATTAATTTTAATGTAAAATATTTTTTTATTATTTCTTTAGAATAAAACTCTACATGATTTACAAGAACAACCGGCTCCACAAATTGCATGTAATGAACGTTAATGTTGAAATCTCAGATCCACGTGCAGGGGTTGCCACAAACTATTTAGAAATGGTTTCAAAAACTTTTATGGTTGAATGAGGTTACTTTACATAAATATGAGCACTTGTAGGAAGGGATGGCTATGTAAGATTCCTAGAGTGAGTACTCAAGATAAGAAAAATATCATATCAAAGCACAATCTTGAGCGGTTGGGAGGAATGAAAAAATACGAGGTGGGGGCACATTCTTCATTCAATGTAACAAACAATTATATATTCTTTAGCTTGTTTATTTTATCGTATCCCATTATTCTCTACTTTTTGTAACACTCCTTCAATTATAGGAAATATTGTTATACTCCTCTCCTATATATATGTACATGGTTAAGAAAAATAATATGGTGAGAGATATCTAATCTCTATTTCTTCCGCACTTCTTGCTCCTCTCAATCTGATATCATAGCGACGTTCCCGGAAGAAAACCTTGGATGTGGTATTGATATTTTCTAAGGCGTTTACTATCGAACTTGCACGCTTGGAATTTGCAGCGACTTGTTTTTATTTATTTTTATTTTTTCACCGCCAAAACATGGCCTTTGTTGTTTACTCCTTCCTCAAAATTGGAGATACTGGTGCTTTTCCTAATACCAAACTTGGGCATTTTTTTCTTCCGACATGGACTAGATCTATTTGTTTTTGGTTGATAAGCCAAGGCAACAAAAATTTTCTTCTCTTTAACTAAAAAAATGTGTTGCTTATATTTCTAAGGATGTGTGGAAGAAGTTACACTACCACTAATTTGTTTTCTCGGTGGAGGCATTATTTATTTTTGTGTGAGGAGGAATTATTTCTTGTTCTATTATTTCGCTCAATAACTCCATTTTTCTCGGGGTGTAAGGAACAATATATTAGTGCACAATTCCATGATTAGCACAAAAAGTAGAAAATTCATTACTTACATATTCCCCCATTGTCCATTGAGTATTTTAATACAAAGGCCCAATTTTTTAACAATAGTTTTACAAACTTTGAACTTCACGTATGACATCACCTTTATATTGCAGAAAATACACCCAAGTCCTTCTTATGAGATCATCAATAAATGTCAACACATACTTAGCACCGAAAATGATCTAGAAGGAAATGACATAATATCACTATGTACCAATTCAAGGTGAGCCTTAGCTCATTTTTCTTGTCCCTTTGGAAAGGGATCTTGATGTTCCTCCTTACGAACATACAACTTGGGTAAACAACATCGTTATAATTCACCTTCTAAGACTGTGACCATATTCGTGAAGAGAGTTATTGTAGATACGTGTAATTGAGGTGTCCAAACCTCTCATGCCACAATTTTCTTAAATAATCTACATGAGCAATAAGTGAAGATCCCGCAGGATTATCAAAGTTCTCAAACACATACAAATGTGAACATGGGTCCATGAATCCTGTACTAACAATATCATCATGATCATGTAGTTCCCGATTATAACCTTAGATGGTGAAAATTCAACAATTCGATCATCACCCGAATTATAGATTTGATGTATGGAAAACAAATTTTTATAAATATTGGTAACATAGAGAACCTTCTATAAACACCCATTAGGCATATTGACAATGCCATAACCCACAACCTCAATACAAGAACAGCTTCCTAAAAATCTATGAAGTGTTGTAATAAGAAACAAAAATCAACAAATCTAAGCAATGTGTGAAATGATGTAAAGCTCCCGATTCTAAAATTCACTTTTTCTAAAGGGGAAGAAGCTTGCGTGAGAAAGAGCCTTAACCTTTCCAATATTAGAATAGGAAGAAGGAGATGGAACAATGATCTTGTGATGTTTTAGAACCTTTTCCAAAGCTTCCAATTTCAAAAACATTTGAATTCTTGTTTATTTATTTTTCTACAAAAGGAACATGGATCAAACACTCTTTTTAGGACTACTTAGGTTTTCCACTATTTTTTGTTTAGAGGAATCAATAGAGGGAGGTGAAGGTTTAGAAGCCACATTTGGAGATGACAAAGGCTGATCAGAGGAGCCTTGCTTGGATTTATTTTTCCATTTTTTCTTAGGAAAATTAGCTACTAGTGCATGGTTTGAAGTTGGTATGGCATCAAGAGAGATTAGCTTAGTCTATTCTAGAGAAAACATTCACAAAAATCTTCAAATGAGGGCATAGTAAACTAAGAACCCAAGGCATCCATAGTAGAAAAAAAGGCAGAGGTGAAAACTAAAAAGGTCCCTTTAACTTGGTCAAAACCATGTAAATGCATTCTTCATCCTTTTTAGTTTTACCACCAAATGATAACTAACTATGAATTTCCATAGATTTTATGATAAATTATTCTATGGATGAAAAATTTGAAGGTGATAAAGAGTTTAACTCAAGATCCAGTTGAATCAACTTGAACTCATTAATCTTGCCAAATAAAGTCTCAAATTTATCCCATACCTCTTTTGGTGCCTTTGCAGAAGAAATGTGGAATTACAAATTATCGCCACATTCAAGGTGATCAACCTAAGTGCCTCATCATGTTTGCATGCATACAAATATTTTTCCTTTTTATGATGAAGGTGGGAATTCTTGCATCGAAGACACACCATAAGCCATGAGATTGCAACAATTGTTGCATCTTCAGTTTCCATACATGATAATTTGACGAATTTAAAGGCTCAAAGAACCTTGTATCCATCACTATTATTGAAGATGTCACCGCTTATGAAGAAAGATATCTAAAATCGATTAGCAAAAATATACTACTCGCCAAAAGACAATGTGTTTACACTTTGTAGGGTCCCTCTCAAATGAGAAAAAAAAGCAGAACTCCTCGATGGTAATAAAAATTTAATCAATAGAACGTGGTTGAAAAATATTCACTCGGATTTTTATTTACAGAGCAAAAGTTATTATGTTTGTAAAATTCTCGTAAAAAATCAATTTTCATTTTAAAAGACCCATTAATTAAAAAATCAGACCAAACAAAGGCCAAGGTGGTTGTGTGACCACTCGTTGGAATTGGGAGAAGATTTATATTTTAACCGAGCTATGAATCTAACTATGTAAAGAACTTAGTGAGTTGTTGAATAAGTTTGTGGCTATTTGAACCCACGACCTCCTTCATTCAAGTGACTAACCTTTCCACCATGCCGATTGCCAATCTTTAATTATGATTAATTTTATTGGAAAATATTGTTTTTTATTATTTGTTTAGAACAAAACTCTGCAGCAGACGACAAGAACAACTAGCTCAACAAATTGCATGTAACAATGCTAATGTTGAAATCTGAGATCCACGTGCGGGGTTGCCACAAAGTCATTTAGAAATGGGATCAAAAACTCTTATGGTTGAATGAGTTTACTTTACATAAATATGAGCACTTGTAGGAAAGGATTGTTATGCAAGATTCGCAGAGGTGAGTACTCGAGCTAAGAAAAATAGCATATCAAAGCACAATCTTGAGTGGTTGGGAGGAATGAAAAAAATACACAAGAGGGGGAGCACGTTCTTCGATTCAACGTAGCAAACAATTAGATATTCTTAGGCTTGTTTATTTTATCGTACCCAATATTCTATACTTTTTGTAACACTCCTTTAATTATAGGAAATATTGTTATGCTCCTCTCCTATATATATGTACATGCTTAAGATAAATAATATGGTGAGAGATATCTAATCTCTATTTCTTCTCCACTTCTTGCTCCTCTCAACTGATATCATAGCGACATTCCATGGAAGAAAACCTTGGATGTGGTATTAATATTTGCTTGAGACGTTTACTATCAAACCCGCACGTTTGGAATTTGCGCGACTTGTTTTTATTTAATTTTATATTATTCACCGCCAAAACATGGCCTTTGTCATTTACTCCTTCCGGAAAATGGAGATGCTTTGGTGCTTTTCCTAATACCAAACACCGGGCATTTTTTATTTTGACGTGGACTAGATCTATTTTTTTTTTTGGTTGATAAGCCAAGGCAACAAAATTTTTCTTCTCTTTAACCAAAAAAATGTGTTTGCTTATATTCCCGAGGATGTGTGGAAGAAGTTACACTACCACTAATTTGTTTTCTCAGCGGAGGCATTATTTATTTTGTGTGAGGAGGCATTATTTCTTGTTCTATTATTTCGTTCTCAATAACTCCATTTTTCTCAGGGGTGTAAGGGACAATATATTAGTGCAAAATTCCATGATTAGCACAAAAAGAAGAAAATTCATTACTTACATATTCCCCATTGTCCATGCTCGGTATTTTAATACAATACCCAATTTTTTAACAATAGTTTTACAAACTTTGAACTTTTGTATGACATCACTTTTATATTGCAGAAAATACACCCAAGTTCTTCTAATGATATCATCAATACATGTCGACACATACTTAACACCATAAAATGTTCTAGAAGGAAATGACATAATATCACTATATACCAATTCAAGGCGAGCCTTAGCTCATTTTTCTTGTCCCTTTGGAAAGGGATCTTGATGTTGCTTACCCAACATACAACCTGGGAAAACACCATCATTATAATTCACCTTCGGAAGACCTGTGACCATATTCTGTGAAGAGAGTTGTTGCAGATACCTGTAATTGAGGTGTCCAAACCTCTCATGCCACAATTTTCTTAAATAATCTACATGAGCAATAAGTGAAGATCCCGCAAGATTATCAAAGTTCTCAAACACATACAAATGTGAACATGGGTCCACTACTCTTGTAGCAAAAATATCATCATGATCATGTAGTTCCCGATTATTATAACCTTAGATGGTGAAAATTCAACAATTCGATCATCACCCAAATTATAGATTTGATGTATGGAAAACAAATTGTTAGAAATATTGGGAACATAGAGAACATTTTGTAAACGCCCATTAGGCATATTGACAGTGCCATAACCCACAACCTCAATACAAGAACAATTTCCCACCAAAATCTGTGAAGTGTTGTAATAAGAAACAAAAGTCAACAAATCTATGCAATGTGTGAAATGATGTAAAGCTCCCGATTCAAAAATTCACTTGTCTCACAAAGGGGAAGAAGCTTGTGCAGAAAGAGCCTTACCCTTTCCAGTATTGGAAGAGGAAGAAGGAGATGGAACAGTGATCTTGTGCTGTTTTAGAGCCTTTTCCAAAGCTTTCAATTTCAAAAAACATCTGGATTCTTGATGATTTATTTTTCTACAAAAGGAACATGGATCAAACACTCTTTTTAGGGACAACTACTTAGATTTTCCACTATTTTTTTGTTTAGAGGAATCAATAGAGGGAGGTGAAGGTTTAGAAGCCACATTTGGAGATGACAAAGGCTGATCAGAGGAGCCTTTCTTGGATTTATTTTTCCATTTTTTCTTAGGAAAATTAGCTACTAGTGCATGGTTTGAAGTTGGTATGACATCAAGAGAGATTAGCTTATTCTATTCTCGAGACAAACATTCACAAAACTCTTCAAATGAGGGCATAGTAAACTAAGAACCCAAGGCATCCATAGTATAAAAAAATGTAGACGTGAAAACTAAAAAATTCCCTTTAACTTGGTCAAAACCATGTAAATTCATTCTTCATCCATTTTAGTTTTACCACCAGCTGACAACTAACTATGAATTTCCATAGATTTTATGATAAATTATTCTATGGATGAAAAATATAAAGGTGATAAATAGTTTAACTCAAGATCCAATTGAATCAAATTGAACTCATTAATCTTGCTAAATACAATTTCAAATTTATCCCATACCTCTTTATGTTCCTTTTGCAAAAGAAAAGTGGAATTGCAAATTATCTACCACATTCAAGGAGATCAAACTAAGTGCCTCATCATGTTTGCATGCATATAGATATTTGTCCCTTTTTATGATGAAGGTGGGATTTCTTGCATCGAAGAAACACCATAAGCCATGAGATTGCAACAATTGTTGCATATTCGGTTCCATACTAATTTGACGAATTTAAAGGCTTAACGAACCTTGTATCCATCACCTGGTATTGAAGATGTCACCGCTATGAAGAAAGATATCTAAAATCGTTAGCAAAATATATTGCCCTCCAAAAGACAATGTGTTTACACAAAGAGGTTCCCTCCCAAATGAGCAAAAATAGAACTCCTCGGATGGTAATAAAAATTTAATCAATAAAACGTGGTTGAAAAATGCACTTTTGGATTTTGAATTACCGCGCAAAAGTTAGTTATTATCTTTAAAATTGTCGTAAAAAAATCAATTTTAATTTTAAAAGACCCATTAATTAAAATATCAGACCAAACAGAGGCCAAGGTGCTTGTGCTATCACTCTTTGGAATCGGGAGAAGATTTATATTTTAACTAAGCTATGAATCTAACTATGTAAAGAACTTAGTGAGTTGTTGAATAAGTTTGTGGCTATTTGAACCCACAACCTCCTTCATTCAAGTGACTAACCTTTCCACCATGCTAGTTGCCAATCTTTAATTATAATTAATTTTATTGGAAAATATTGATTTTTATTATTTCTTTAGAACAAAACTCTGCAAACGACAAGAACAACCAGCTCCACAAATTGCATGTAACAGCGTTAATGTTGAAATCTATAGATCCACGTGCAGGGTTGCCACAAAGCTTTTTAGAAATGGTTTCAAAAACTTTTACGGTTGAATGAGTTTACTTTACATAAATATGAGCACTTGTAGGAAGGGATTGCTATGCAAGATTCACAGAGGTGAGTACTCGAGCTAAGAAAAATAGCATATCAAAGCACAATCTTGAGCGGTTGGGAGGAATGAAAGAAATACACAAGAGGGGGAGCACGTTCTTCAGTTCAATGTAGCAAACAATTAGATATTCTTAGGCTTGTTTATTTTATCGTACCCCTGTATTCTCTACTTTTTGTAACACTTCTTTAATTATAGGAAATATTGTTATGCTCCTCTCCTATATATATGTACATGCTTAAGATAAATAATATGGTGAGAGATATCTAATCTCTATTTCTTCTCCACTTCTTGCTCCTCTCAATCTGATATCATAGCACGTTCCGTGGAAGAAAACCTTGGATGTGGGATTGATATTTGCTGAGGCGTTTACTATCGAACCTGCACGTTTGGAATTTGCAGCGACTTGTTTTTATTTATTTTTATTTTATTCACTGCCAAAACGTGGCCTTTGTCGTTTACTCCTTCCTCGAAATTGGAGATGCTGGTGCTTGTCCTAATACCAAACCTAGGCATTTTTCTTTTGACGTGGACTAGATCTATTTGTTTTTTTTGATAAGCCAAGGCAACCAAATTGTGCTTCTCTTTAACCAAAAAAATGTGTTGCTTATATTCCTGAGGATGTGTGGAAGAAGTTACACTACCACCAATTTGTTTTCTAGCGGAGGCATTATTTCTTTTTGTGTGAGCGTGGATTTCAAAGGAAAAGTGTTTGGTTTGGAAAACGTGGCCATTTTTTTAATATACCACTGAAGGCGTCCAAAGCAAAGAAATAAACTTGGAGACTTATAGAAATAATCCAGTGACCTGCAAAGAGAAAATTTCCACATGAAATATGCAATCTCCAATACATGCCTAATGCTTCTACGTAAAATACCTGCTTGGAAAATTGATTGCGTGGTATATTCCCAAGAAATCATTTTCTCCTACATGGTATCTTACTGCTCACTAGTAGATAAATTTGACTGCTCCTCAATAATGTGGAGATCCTCCAGCTTCTGTAGCATAAAAAGAAGGAGCCTCAACCAAGCCAAAGTCAAGTGCCATAGACCATCGCCGAATGTCAAGTGTGAATGAAACAATCGGGAATACTAAAAGTGATAACAATGACTCACAAGCTGTAGAACACCATCCAGAAGCTCAAGAAAGCTCTGGGTTCTATTTTGCATTGCTTAACAAGCTTCACAACACTGGAAACCTTGTATTCAATGAACAGGTCCAAGAAGACCTCTAGATTATTTTCTTTTCGACGTCAGCTACCAAGCGAAGAGAGTTAGAGAAGAGCTAGAAGACGGCTACAAAGCAAACTGTGAAGATGAGGAAGAACGACCAAAGAAGAATCACTATCTATTAGTGTGTGAATATCGAGCACATATCAAAGGATGATTCTCTCAATAGTGAGTGAAGACTTGTAATAATTCTCTGAAATTAATAAAAGTTTATTTTTTATTATTTTTATTACAATGTCTTCTCCAAAGTTGCTTCTATCCGATGCAAAATTACTCAAAGGGCCAAATTATGCGGCCTGGAAAACAAATATGTGCACCATCCTTCAGTATGAGGGATTATGGGGCATCGTCACAGGGTCCATGACAGTTCCTACTAACCTTAATGAGCTCATGAAATATGAGATGGCTAGTGTCAAAGCATTAATGTTGATTATGTTGAGTATCACCGATGATGTGCAACCACATGTTCGGGATGCAAAGAAACCAAAGGAATCTTGGGATAAGTTAGGAACCATATTTGAGACAAAGATTCAATTAAGATCCTCCATCTTCGGTCAAAACTATACATCTTATCTATGGGTTCGATGAGAAAGTTGAGGAGTTCTTACGTCGTGCCCGAGCTACAAATGAAGTTATTAGTTCTCGGTGAGACAAAGAGAGATAAGATTCTTGTTCTGATCACCTTGAGGGCACTCCCTTCTCTATTCTGAGTGTTCGTTACGACACTAAATGTATCCAAATAGAAAGTGACATTTGAAGAACTCGTGAATGTGCTACAGTAGGAAGAGGCCATCAATTCAGTCCAAGATAAGGCCCGGGATAAAGACCTTTTCTCAAAGCCACATCGTGGCTAGAAGAATTAGAGAGGTCCCTCGAGAAGTAAACACAAGCACATCAGAATCAACAGCAGAAAGCTCAAAAGTCAAAAAGGTGGTGTCAAATCTGAAAAACCAACACTCACGACACTGATCACTGCTTGTTGGTACAATGGCTTGAAACAAGGGTCTTCGAGTCAAACAATCCCATCCGAGCACGATGATTTTCAAAAATAAAAATGATGTCCCCATCGAAGAAAGTAGAAGGGACATCTCGCAGCCCAATAGGATGATGACTCTAATGAGGAGACACTAGAAGGATCCAATTATGGTAAGAACCTCGTGCTAGTCTCCCAGACTTCACAACCCACGAAGAGAGTCTGGTTGATAGACTCGGTGCCAACAATCATATTTCAGGTGACAAGAAGCTATTTGATTCACAAACAAACAACCCACTGAGATCAGGTTTAGATACCAGATGACGAAGAGTATGTTGTAGAAAGAATAGGCCAAGTTACCATTCCTCTGGAACCATGAAAATGTACGCTTATAAAAGTACTATATGTTCCTAGCTTGACTAAAGAACCTCTTATCGTAAGTCAATTCTTGAATCATCATTTAAATGTAGAATTTCTTTTTCAAAATGGAATCAAATCATGTTTGATCTCGAGACAAGGTACGATTATTGCTAGATTTTTTTAAAAGATAAGTTATTTTCTTTAGATATTGTTTCATCTTTTGTAGTAGCTTTATCTACCTCAATAGTAGAATCTACTGCCCTATGGCATTACCGATATGGTCACTTGTTTGTTGGATCTTTGCACTAGTTGAGTTCAAAAGAAATGGTATATGGACTTCCCAAGTTGTCCGGTTCCTTTCTATATGCCCTGGTTGTCTTTCAGGAAAACAACAAAGGGATCCGTTTAAGGCTAGCTCCTTCTTGCCAAGAAGCGCCTAGAGATAGTTGATACCAATATGAATGGACCATGGCCTACTTCATTTTCGTGGATACAAGTACTTCCAATTGTTCATGGATGACTAATCTCAAAATATGTGGGTGTTTTTCCTGAAGAAGAAGAGTGAAGCCCTTCATAATTTCCAAATCTTCTATTAGTGTGTTACAAAGGAGACCGGATAACCTCTTCTTCTACTCCACTTAGATCAAGGGGGAATTCACATCAAAGAAGTTCTTGGCATTCTTGAACCAACAAGGCATCAAGCGAAACCCGACTACTCCTACACACCTCAGCTAAATGACATTATTGAGTGACACAATCACATAGTGATGGAGATGGCTCATTACATGATATCAACAACAAAGTTGGAGGATCGATATTGGGCCGAAGTAGTATAAATTTGTTTATCTTCTCAATAGGGCACCAAAAAGATTCTAAAAATAAAATTCCATAAGAGGTATGGAGTGGTATAAATCCATCTATTTCTCATTTACGAGTATTTGGTTGCACAACATACATACATTTCCTAGCTCAGAAGAGAAATAAAGTTGAGCCGAAAACACTCTTGTGCATCCTATTGGGCTATAACACTACCTTGAAGGCATACCATCTCATGGATCTTGAGACAAAGAAAATATACGAGAGTCGAGACATGGTTTGTGACGAGTCATCCTTTGACTCAACAGTGCCAATAGAAGAACCATTACCAACCACCTCTCACCAACTAGTCTTTGAATCAAATGATGAGACAAAGGAGACTACTCAGAGAAAAGATGAGCTATAAGGGGAGCTATATGTTGACCTTGGAGAATTAGAGAATGTTACTCCACATCCATCCTCATGTCAACAAAATAGTTCTTCACAAAATTAGTCAAGTTCTCATCTGAAGTGGGTACAAAGCACCATCAAAGACTCTCATTTGCAAAAACTCCCAAATACTTCATCCGAGTCAAAATGAGGAGTTAGACAAGAAATGAGGTAAATTTTGCACTCATGAGTTCACTAATTAATAGCTCTAAGCCTAATAATGTTCGTGAAGCACTTAGTTAACCTCAATGGAAAAAACCATGAATGTAGAATACAACTCATTCATGCAAAATCAGACTTGGGAACTTGTTGATCTGTCTACATGAAAGAAACCCATATGCTTTGCAAATGGGTTTTTAAGAAAAAATATAAGGCAGATGGATCCATCAAAAACATAAAGCATGAATTGTAGCAAAATGATATGCTCATAAAGAGGGCATCGACTATGAAGAAACATTTGCACCCACTAAAAGATCGATATCATCATAGTGATTTTCATAATAACAACATAGAAAGGATGGAAAATTCAGCAAGATGAATGTCAAGAGTGCTTTCATAAATGGTGATCTGAAAGAAGAAGTCTACATTACCCAACCTAAAGGATTTGTTGATAAAGAACATCCTAAAAAGGTATGTCATCTCATCAAATCACTATGTATGGACTAAAACAAGCTCCAAGGACATGGTATATCAAGATAAATGATCACCTTTTGCAGCATGGGTTCACTCATAGCCCCTTAGATTCCAATTTATGTATAAAGAATATAGGAAAAGAATTTTCATTCTTGTTGTGTATTTTAATGATCTTGCGATCACCGGAAGTTCAAAGATTAGGTTGATATTGTGAAGAATGATCTCAAAAGAACCTTCGACATGACAAATTTTGGGCTACTACATTATTGTCTTGGCTTGAGATATGGCAAAAGAAGCATCACATTTTTTTCTCCTAGATAAAATACACCAAGACACTCCTAGAAAAGTACAAAATGTCCAACTATAAACCTATATCCACTCCCATGGAAAAAGTTTTGCAACTTTCACGATTCTAGGACTCACCTCAAGTAGATGCTACTCTCTACAAGAAATTTGTTGGAGGGCTCATCTATTTGACATATACTAAACCAAATTTATGCTATGTTGTCAGCTATCTTTCTAGGTTCATACAGAACCGAAGAAATGTCACTGGACTACAACAAAGCATGTTTTGAGGTATGTTTGAGGTATAGTTGATTATGGTCTGGAATATAAGAAGAATGATAAATTCTTCTTACAAGGATATGTCGACTCGGACCACACCGGATCTATTGATGATAGGAAATCAACTACAGGATATATTTTTCATCTTGGATCTAGACCTATTTCATGGATAAATAAGAAGAAGAATGTTATTTCTATTTCATCCACAAAGGTAGAATATCACACTTGACAAGGAGTTGTGTGCAAGTGATATGGTTATGCCACATTTTGGATGACATGGGCATTAATGCGAAAAGTAGTCATGTATTCTTTATTGAGATAATCGAGTGTGTTGAAGCTCATGCAAAATCTTGTTTTTCATGAACAAACAAAGCATATTGAGATTGATTTTCATTTCATTCAAGAGCACATCTTGAACCATCACATTCAGCTCTAGTATTGTCCTACAGAAGCACAAGTAGCTGATATTCTCATCAAATCTCTTAGAAAAGTGAAATTTGAACTTTTTAGGGGTTACATTTGCAAGAATAATGTAATAAGGGGGAATGTTGGCATAATTCAACATAGAAAACAATTATATATTATTAGGCTTGTTTGTTTTATCATATCCCATTATTCTCTATCTGTTTGTAACGCTCCTTCAATTATGGGGAATATTGTTATATTCCTCTCCTATATATATGTATGTGCTTTTGATAAATAATATGGTGAGAGATATCTAATCTCTATTTCTTCTCCACTTCTTGCTCCTCTCAAGGTAGTCATGTGACCACTCTTTGGAATCGGGAGAAGATTGATATTCTATTTGAGCTATGAATCCAAATGTTTAAAGAACTCAATGAGTTGTTGAAAAATTTTCTGATATTTGAACCCATGACCTCCTTCATTTAGACGTCTAACCTTTCCACCATTTCAGTTTCCACTCTTTAATTATATGTAATTTTAATGGAAAATATTGTTTTTATTCTTTCTTTAGAAGAAAAATTGACACACAACAAGAACAACTGGGATCCATAAAATTACATGTAACAACCTTAATGTTGAAATCTATAGATCCATGTGTAGGGGTGCCAAAAATTTGTTTAGAAATGGTTTCAAAAATTAGCATGGATGAATGAGGTTACTTTACATAAATACGAGCACTTGTAGGCAGTGATGGCTATGTAAGATTTGCAAAGGTGAGTACTCGAGCTAAGAAAATAGCAGATCAAAGCACAATCCTGAGTAATTAGGAGGAATGCACAAAATCCATGTGAGGGGGAGCACGTTCTTCCAATGGCTCAGATCGAGCTCTGACTTGGAACCCGTGAACTATGAATAATTGCTCCAAGTGTGCAGAGCGGGACTATATTAGGATGGAGTCGAATAGCTTCATAAGAGTGCCCAGAGATATGAACGTTTCGGTGGAAGATCAAGACTAGCTTCAATGAATACCATGTAGATCCGACCATAAAGAATAATGAATGAGCCCGATAGAACATTTTCCACGAGGAAAGAAAATAAAAATTCATAGATCCATCCATTAGGAACACAGCAGACATGTGATAATATGAAGCAAAAAATGCCCCCAAAAATTTAGGTTTTAGAACCCATAAAAAATGAGTGCCACAACAATAGAGAAACCCAAAAGTACTTCCCAAAAATAATATAAAATCTCTACAATAAAATGACTGAGATATTATAATATTGGCCCCTGCACACCCCAAAATCTCTGATAGCAAATTAGTTTTGGTGAGCAGATCTAGGCGGAAAAATAATTAAAAAATCAAAATAACTCATTATTTTGCAGAGACAAAGAGAAAATATTATTGTTGAAAGCTTCATCTTTAACTCACGGAAGAGTGGGTTAAATAATAAAACAATAAAACAAACATTCCCACAAAATATGTGAAGAAGCCAAACTTGGGGGATGAGGATGTCTCCACAAAATCAGGGTGGAGAGATTCTCTCAACCTATCCCAAGTTTGAATGTGAGTTTGAACAACTCACTTAAAAACAAATAACATATTTAAATAAATGTGTTTAATGAAAAGTTGCAAAAGTCATGGACATGGGGTAAGAATATCTAAATAAACCCCAAAGGCTCTTAACAAACTAGTTAGTGGACCATCAGATAAGAGATAAACAAGGATTCATCACTTTGCATACATTAATATTGAAAGAAACAAGCAAATATAGCATATTTAGTAATCCTCTACTCTTGAAAGCTTTAAAATGAACCTAGTAAGGATTCTAAGAAATCATTTTGTGATTATGAGAATGGAGCTCACCATTAATGGCTTCAAGGCCAATGGTTCTTCCCATTTACTCAATGCTTGGTGTGTAGTGCAATGGAAAAGCAATAGCTCAATGAAATAAATGAAATAACTCTAAACCCTAAGCAAAATGCTATAGTTTATGTTAGGAAGAAGGAGAGTTCTTAGAAATGAGAGGGGGGTAGTGGGTTATTTATAGTTTTCCATTTGGGAAAGTGGGGGAATTTTGGTGCATGTGGGACTAAAGGATAAGCCAAAAAGTTGATTAGCGTCAAATTAAGATTTGACTAGGTTCACAAGAGGTTAATCACGGCTAGGACTAGTTAAACTAAGTTAGGCTAGCTAATCATATTTAGAGAGGAATTAGGGTTTTTAAAAGATTTTGAAAGGTCTAATCAATCCAATGAAATGGATTGATAGTCTAGAAATCTAGTAGAAGTAGTCTAGAAGGGAATGAGAATATGGTTTAGTAAAAAAGAGGCTATACTAGCCTGTTTAATTGATTTATAGGAGAAATACAACCAAAAGAATGTCATAAATGATGAGTTAGAGGAGTCAAGTTGACGAGGTATCATCAATTTGTAAGAAGGAGAATAGTTAGTGCAATATTAGGAATAATAGTTCTTTGATCAAACTATAGGTGTCTACATTTTCCCCTCTTTGGGGTGACGTAAGCTACATCACTTCAAAGAAAGTAGACAAACATAAGCAAATGAAAATTTTTGAAGGGGTAGAAGAAAAATTAGTTAGCTAAAGGGATGCCCCCTCGAGTGTTGATGGGGTGATGGAAGAACTTGATCGATGATAAAAAGAGAACAAAAGAAAGAAAAGTGTGAAGAGAAGATGAGAAAACAACAAGAAAAGGGGATATTGAGCTATCCACAAACCAGTGCTTACGAAACAATTTGTAATCATCATTTTTCTTAGAATCCTCATCATCGGTCCTTATTAAAATGTGAGCATACAACAGAAGCATAAAATGACATGAAAAGCCAAGATACAAATAATTGTCCCTTGCTAAAACAACAACTCCATGCAACATACAAACATGCAATGCAAACCAAACTCATTTAACAAGGAAATATGTAGAATTACACACACTCAAACCAACAACGTTCAAGATAGTTGCACAAATAATTTGTTATTGAGATGTAGTCCCAAATGTTTTGATAAACAACAAGGGTTGAAAATGATGCCCCAAGAAATTTGTATATGCAAGGGAAAGGATGGAGGACACTTGGGTCCAATGAAAAAGCAATGTGCATGACGAAAATAGTACTAGGAAACTGATAGTGCCCCAGAGTACAGATGAAGTAAGCAACATACATTTTGTAAATGATTGTAGAGTTGGGTGATCTGTGAGTCATTGTTTCAAAACATGTGAAAATGTCAACAAGATATGAGATGAGTGTCATGTGAGAGACACATATTTCAGCTGCAAATGAGATTTTTACCAATTTTAGTCCATTTTCAAAGTTTTACAATGTTTTTGGCTTTTTGAATGGTTTTTATAATTTTAAATTTTGATTGGTCAGAGGAATTTAGGAAATGGAAGGTCACCTAAAAGCACGCGAAAATGCCCCAAGGTAAAGAGAACAAGCATCGGGTGGCAATAAAATGCCCCGACGAGAAGACAAATGGGCCAATAATAATTATTTAAAAATAATCATGGTGCTAGATAAAAATAGAAGACAAGAAGCACCTGAAATATTTAAAATGCCCTAGGGTGAAGAGATAAGTGCTAGGTGGCAAATAGTGCCTGAGGGTGGTTTATATGATATCACATGTTTTATACATGAGATATTTTGGTAGATGCTAGCATTTGGGATGATATTAGATGATATTGGTGTGGGGGATAGATTTGTGATCATGCGCAACCCCTCTTGCCCCCATTGATGATATGATATGTGATGATTAGCTTAGTATACATGCATGATGTAAAAATTAGCTTATATATATATATATATATATATGCTTCATCAATAATGTTATATGTGATGAATGATATATGGTAGATATGATAACAACATATGTGCAATAAACAAACACACAAGAAAAATCTAACAAAACTAAAAGCAATTTAATCATTACCTTGATTTTTTGGGACAACATTGATATATTTTCTACTATTTTTGGGTTATCTTGAAAGATAAATTTTTCAAGGCTACTTGTTCGTATTTTTTCCGTGTTCCCTTGAGACAACGTTAGAATTATTTCATAGCTTTATCCCTAGAAGGGGATTTTTTAATTTTTAGATTTTTGTGTATCCTTTTTTGAATGTTTTTGTATTTTCTAAGGTCATGTTCTGAAAGCAATGTACAAGGACAAAGAAGTGTGGATGCTCCCGCATGATGTGGGAATATACAAAGGCGTAATGCCACATGCATATGTATGAGAAAGTGGAATGTGAAGGTTCCCCCATGTTAGATGGGAATATACAAAGGCACATCCTTCACACAGATATAAGAAAGTAAAAAGCCAGATCACGACTCGATGAAGATGGATTTGGTAGGGTTCCTAGACCTAGCAAAGGAAGTTATTTCTATAAAGTGGTGAGGGTTACCCATCCTGATGCAAGAGTAACTTGTGAGTAGCGAATGCTCCTCGAGCACCGAAACCAGCTTTTCCCAAAGACCTACCCACTATGCCACAATTGTGTCGTTTTCACATGTGGACGACCCATTCTTTATTTCTTTACTATTTTCTCAAAATTTTCCATGTTTTTCTTGTTTTTTTTTTTTTTTCTACTTTTTAGTTCTTATCTGATATTCATGCCATACTTAAGCATAGAATCACTTGAGATGCATGGAGTTCATAGGTTTGAAGTTCTTCACCATCTGAATATGCTAGTTTATAAGCTCCTGACCCATATTTAACAACCACCACATAAGGCCCTAGCCAGTTGGCCTCAAACTTACCTTTCTTTTCTCTATGTCTTTGACAATATTCTTCTAATTTTCTTTCAGCACTAGATCACCTACATCAAATTCATGATGAATGATCCATTTGTTATATCCTCTTGATACTTTGTTCTAGTAGACCTTGAGGTGATTAAGCACTCTTATATGCTTTTCATCCAACAACTCTAGTTCTTCCAAATTACCAGCTACTCTATAGTCTTCAGGCTTTATCAAGATAATCCTAGAGAGATATTCTCAAGGAGGGAAGCTCCACTTCCAAGGGTATGATGGCTTCAATTCCATGACTAGGGAATATGGGGTCGCACTAGTAGGAGTGCGAGATGGAGGTTCGATAGGCCCAGAGGACGGGATGTATCCGCATGAAAGTGCCAAATATGCTAGGATATACTATTATACCTTAAAAATGGCCAAGGGATACCATAGCAGTCAGATGAGATTTCATGATGAATTTGGAAATTTGCACACGATGACGCAAGTAAGAGCCACTGACCTCTTCCCATTTAACTAAAATACTCGAGTATTGGTGGAATGCTTAAAATTTTCTCCATGATCTGTATCTGATAGGTTTTATTGATAGCTTCAGCCTATCCATTACCTTGGGGGTATTAGGGATAGACCATTTGATTTGAATATGGAAGCGTTGACACAATGTCTTAACCATTTTATTCTTAAAGGATATACCATTATGCCTCGTAAAAATGGCAAAAGGATGACACACTTATGTCATTGGTGTGAAAATTTCCAAATTCATCATGAACCATCTCATTGGTGTATCCTTCTCTAGCCATAAAGTGTATTCATTCACATTCCATTCACTTCGTTTTATACAATTTACAAACTCAATATAAAATTCACTTAAGAGAATGATCCAATTAGCCATTCATCCGTAAAGACAGGTTTGGATAAAAGGTATTTGAGAGGGTCAACTTTGGATATTAGCTTGGTTTTTTTGTTAAGGAGATAATGGAAATTTTCTGAAAGGTGAAGACAACTGCTAAGAATGCCTTTTCAATCTACAGGTAATTCAGCTCATAGGCAATCAAGGTGTGACTAAGATAATAAACTACCCTTTCTCTATGGTCTAGATCATATTGGGCAAGCAGTGCACCAATAACAAACTGGGTAGCTAAGATGTACAAGAGGAGAGGTTCACCTAGGGTAGGTGGCATGAGTATAGGTGGGTTGACAAGGTATTGTTTTAGCAATGCAAATGCCTTTTGACAATTTGGTCCCCAATTGAATGCAACATCCTTCTTGAGGAGATGTGTAAATGGGTGGCATTTATCTACAAGCTATGAAATAAAATGATGGATTGCCTAAATCTTCCTTGTAAAATTCTCAATTGTTTGAGATTCATAGGTGGAGGAATTTATGTGATAGTTGTAACCTTGGTAGGATCTACCTCTATTCCTCTCTGTGAAACAATGAAACCTAGGATTTTTCCTAAAAAATTCCAAAGACACACTTCTTGGGGTTCAAGCATGTACCTTGTAATCCCAGAGATGTTGGAAAATACATCTTAGCACTTCAGGATGCTCTCCTCTACTTTTGGACTTTGCCAAGATATCATCAACATAATCCTCCATGATTTCATTCATCATGTCATGGAAGATGACAGTCATTACACACTGATAGGTGGCCCCGACATTCTTGAGTCCGAAAGGCATGACCTTGTAAAAAATTTCCCCAGGGGTGATGAAATTTTCTTATGTTGATCCTCCTCTACAATCCTGATTTGGTTATAACTTGAAAAACCATCCATTAAGGACAACATTTCATAACGGCAATGGAATCAATGATCATGTCAATATTAGGCAAGGGGAAGTCATCTTTGGGACATGCCTTATTGATGTCATGGAAGTCGGTGCAGATCCTTATGCCAATAGGTTTCTTCTGAATAGGGACTATGTTAGATATCCAATCTGAATAGTCAATGGGCTTAATAAAATCAATAGCTAATAACTTTTCAAGTTCTTCTTTGACAAGGAGTGCAATTTTAGGGTGCATCTTTCTCAACTTCTTCTTGATGGGTTTGGCATCTGGGTGCACAATGAGGTTGTGCATGACTAAGTATGGGTCCAAACCAGGCATATTGGTGTATGACCATGCAAATATATCTCCATATTCTCTTAACATATCCACAAAAAACCTTCTGTTCTTGAGCTGAGAGTGAAGCTCCCAACTTTATCATTCTAGGTTCCTCTTCCGAGCCAATGTTAACATTGATGGTTTCTTCCACAAGCATCTTAGAGGTATCTTCCATCCAGGTAGGATCAGGGGGAAGAGTAAGGTCAACCTCCTTAGGTAGCTCATCATCATCCTTGAACGGATAGACCATTTTGTCTATAGGTTCTTTATTTTATTTATCTACGAGTGCTTCAAAGAGTCTATCACTATGAGACTTGCATTTATCCTTTCTGCAAGGTTTCTCTAAAGTATTCTTACTCTTATTTGTGACCTTCTTATTCAAGTGTCCACACATCTCTGCTTCTTCTCCAAAGTATGCACATGTGTCTAGTTGAATTACAAATCCTTTCTTATGATCCCCAACCGAAATAGAATCCCTGAGACCCATGAATTTTGCAAATTCCTCATCATTCTCAAAGAAATCGATTGACACATGAAATTGTTGATCCCAATCTACAAGTTTGGGATATACAAGGGTTACTTGGAAATTGGTTTGAGGATTGGATCCAGATAAAGTAAGGACAATGAATCAGGGAATAAGTTAGTGGAGGCAAGATCCTTGTAGAGGCTATATTGGGAATCTACATCGCTATCTAAATGAGATGAGTCATCCTCACGTTTGGAAGAGGTGGCATCAATCTCAAAGGGTGGATCATCATGTGGTCTTATTCCAAGACCATGCTTGTTTGATTTGAAGCGAGGGATAGGAATGGGTTCTAATCTCCCTTGCACATTGATACCACATCCAAACCCATTGTAACCCATGACATACATCATATGGTGGCCTTTGACATATAGCAGAGGCTTGATGGCATGAAGCCATGGTACCTTTAGGTACTCTGCTAGTGGAATCTTCTAACATATTTTCCTTGAATAAGAAACCACTAGGAATGAACTTCTCTAATGGTTTAGGGCATTGATCCCGAGTGATTTTGAACTGAAAATAGGGTTTTCCATGTGTCTTAGGTGACACTGATAAATCTGATATTAATAAATCTTGTTCAAGGGTGAATGGCTCGCCTGGGCCATATTTTTCTGATGTTTCCTCCCATGATGCAAAGGGGTTGACCAATGAAGGAAATTCTTGATTGCAAGGAGTGAGTGAATCTGGATCCACATGTTCCTTGATAGCCTCTATTTTCAAAGGAACAACAATTTCTGTAGAAGGGAATTCATAAGCTACATGAGAAAAACTATGCAAGGCTCTACAATGTGTAAATGGTTTTGGATCACCCTGAATGGTGATTATCTGTCCTTTATGGCACATCTTGATACATTGATGGAAAGTTAAAGGAATGGCCTACATGGCATGGATCCATGGGCATCCTAAGAGCATGTTGTATGGTAGATCCAAGTCAAGGACATGGAACATTGTATCATGACAAGTCGGCCCTACTTCCATTAGAATCACTATAGTTCCTTCGACTCTCGCTCCTCATTATCATAGGCCATGATTGTAATAGTTTTGGCACCTAGATCCATTTCTAAGTGGCCTAGCTACTTAACCAGCTTTAAAGTACAAATGTTTAGACCGGATCCACCATCCACAAGTACTCTCTTGATCTTGTGATGGGTAACAACTACTTCTAGATATAAGGGTAAGTTGTGCTCTAGGTCATTATGTGGGATTGCAATGCAATCAAAAGTGATATGATCATTGGATTCAAGGTGTGCAATCATGGCTTGGAGGTGCGTGGGATCTACATCGGTGGAGACTCCTAAACTCTATAATGTTTTATACAATATGTTCTTATGGGCAGTAGAGATTTTGAGGAGATCTAAGATTGATATCCTAGCAGTGTTTTCTCTAACTGGTCTATCAAATTATATTGACCTTCCTAAGGGATAGGTAGGGGATTTGGTATGATTAAATGAGCACATCTCATCCCTACTACACAACTCTTTTCTAATATCCTAATAGTATTGACATATTCATCAGATGAATAGATACATCCTATGAGAGAATCGAAGGGACTATCATTAGTGGGATAAATATAAGTGGCAATCCTATAGTCATTGGAAGTTTTTCCATGATCTAGATTCCTTTTCTTTTTATTTGCATGGTTGGGAAAGGGCTCTTTAAAGATACCCATTTTCTCATTTGGACCTTGTCCTGAGTTAGGGGAGAATCTACAATAATTTTACCCTCTTCAATGAGGTCTTGTATGTAATGGCGTAGTCTCAAGCATCTATCTATTTTGTGCCCTTTAACATGGTGGAAGTCACAGTACTCATGCTCTTTGAACCAAATAGGTTTTCTCTTGAGTCGTGATCATTTGGTTTGGATGTCATCTTCGTGATTCTAGGCATCACTAGTCAAATTTATACAAGGTTTTGTCTAAATGTCCTCAAAGTTTGTGTGAAACCTAGGCATATGTTTGTGTAAGTCACTTGATGTGATGCTGAAATAACCTAGTGTGTTCTAGAAGTAATGCTATGCAGTTGTTTTTATGATTCAAAGAACACTCATATGAACACTCAAATGTAACAATCACTCAAATTATTGTTTTTCCAAGCTTATACCCTAACTATGATTCTGGTGAAGGGTCTAAAGTGGATAGTGACAATATCATATCAATACGTAGGTCAAGTTAGAATTATAACAAGGCCTAAATATTAAAGCGCTACGCGTGTAAATCTCTCAACAAGGTATACTAAAACTAGTTCAAATGCTTGATGAAAGCTAAGTTTTCTAAAAATGGAAGTTGTGAGTATGTATAGCGTAACAACACTATCTTGATACATTAACCAAGAAAGAAAGGTGTTAGTATCAAGATGACGTTATTTTGGTATATATAAGGCAATATCAACACTCTCAAAAAGACTTAGATGATGTCAAAACTGAAATGAAGTATGAGTATAACAATAATTTGTTAGTTGTGTGAGCAAATATAACTACACAATAAAGGGACTTATATCAAGTTCTCAAGAAATTGAAAACATGATGTAAGTACCAAAATTGTGTGACTATAATGTGAGAAAAAAATATCAACCTAAGGATATATAAATGATGAACCGAAATTACAATAGTGAAAAGATCTTGAAATTAAGATCAAAGGACTATTCAAAGATATAAAATGGTAGATGCACACTTTAGATGTTTAACAACCCAGCCGCAAACATGGATGGGCGTAAACAGAAAAAATAGTGGTGAGTACTACTTTTATAAAACCTGCGAGGTATGCTTCCTTCTCACCCCAAAAATGAGTGGAAAGAATCCAAGGGTATATATCAAAAAGATGAAAATAAACTAAGCACCACTTGGGTAGATTTTTCCCCATCCAAAGGTGAGAATGAAACCGAGCTAAGTGAGACGTCATTTAATTTCATGATGAAAGGAACTTAGTTTTAACTAACATGGAATATTTTCCTTGTTCAGAAATAAGGTTCAAACTCCAAGTAAGTCATCACTTCATGATGGCTTGACATGGCAACAAACTAGTAAAATGGGCTCCAAGACAAAATGGCTTCCTTAATAAGATCTCTCAACTAGGTGTCACAAGTTTTCTAGGATCGAGCTTGATTTTCCCAAAGAGTCACACTGACTTATTTGGGAGTATCTCGACTTTATTGGGAGTATCTGAGCAACTTTACTTTAGCCCCACTAGGGTCACGATATAGACAACTGAGCAACTATAATGCATTCAAGTTAAGCGGAGCGCTCCTATTTCATCCATGAGGTTACTAGTTGGTCACAATATAGACAACTTTGACTCTAACTTACAATGTGAAATCTAGTCAAGTGGGTAAAACCGCAAGCACTTCCTATTTCATCCATGAGGTTACTCGTGTGTTGGATTACTTTTAGGGTTCCTTTTTTGACAAAGCGTTAACCAGGGTTCTTTCGAACCACCTTTTGTTTTAGTTCCTAAGATCATTATGCCATTTTTTTGAGATACATGCAAAGAGAGTAATCAAATAAGAAAGAGATTTTTCATGTAGTTTATGATTCCTAAGATCACCGAAAAGCATTATGTCAATTGATCCACAATATATGGGATCTAATCCTATCCTTATCCTATGTCACTCCAAACCGTTAACAAACTACCCATTTATTTACCTATGATACTAATTTACCATGGAAACTCTTTTCCAAACATTCCCAAGTACATGGGTGTGAAGTGAAATGGTGTGTTTTTATCTTGCTTAACTTAATGTGGTTTTAAGTATCACACTATTTGGTAACCTGTATGAAAACACATGTATTAGAATGTTTTTGTTTTTCCTCTTGACTCTTCCTTTCTTTTTGACAAGCTTGTTAGGCCCTACATGCTTTCCTGATCGAAAGAGTTAGTAATTTTCTATCAAATAAGAAAGAGATTTTTCATGTAGTTTATGATTCCTAAGATCACCAAAAAGGTGTGAAGGAAGAGCATACACAATCTCCTCCTTCTTCCAAACCCTATAATTTCTCGCTCAAATAATCCTTTTTGAAAAATACTTTCCCATAAATTGATGATTTTTTGAGTTCGTTTTATCCAACTTTGAAATATTAATCCAATTATTTAAACGTAAAGTAAGTGTTTTTAAAAGTGACAAGGTGTTTTTAGAAGTGTTTTTTATTCCCAAGATCACCTAGAAGGTGTGAGGGAAGAGCATACACACTTCGAAAATCCCCTTTTAACTAAGAAAATGAAACACTTAAACTACTTTAGTCAAATAAAACCAAAAATAAACCTGTAATTACTTGTTAGAACCTACAAACAAGTTAGAAAACCAAGAAAAATTAGGAAATTCTAGAAATCTATTTTTAGTAGTTTTTCAATGGTTTTTAGTATTTTACATTTTTGGAGGTCTCTAGGGCACTTTGGGAGTTTGATGATAGAAGTAATGATACCAAAGGTATATTACTTTTGGAACTTCCCTCACAAATTTTGCTTTTCTCTCTTTCAATGCCTATTCAAACTCTAAAAATGGGTCAACGGGTCAAAAGATATGACCAAAACAAGAAGCACTAAAAATTATATAAAAAATCCACAATAAAACATAGATACTTGCTCCCCATCTTTAAGGTGTATTGTGTCATTTTAGGTGTGTGTGCGTGTGGTTAAAACGTAGAGTTATTTTTTCCTCTCTGTGTAAACCTAGTGGATTATTTAAACATAAAGTAAGTGTTTTTAAAAGTGACAATGTGTTTTTAGTAGTGTATTCCCAAGATCACTAGAGAGATGCATACACACTTTGAAAATCATAAGTGTATACGCTACTTTAGAGAATAGGTGCATGTTACTTGTTAGGGAGTAGAAAAATGGTAAAAGCTATGAAATTCTAGAAATCTATTTTTAGTAGTGTGCATTGGCGGAGGGGAGTTTATTTATATAAATAATGATAGAAAAATATTAGGGTGTATGCTTTTCCACATTTTGGGCGTGTGCACGCCAAAACTAAAAAAAATTATATTTAGAGGGTGAGAATACCTCCCCTCTTCAAGGTGTATGTGTGTCATACTGTGCACATGGTTTTTTTCCCCTCTGTGTATGTGCACGCCTAGTAAAAATTACATGTTATAGGGTATTTATGACATTGTGTGTGCGTTGGGCGAGAGGGGTGCTTGTGCCGGAAAAAGGTGTACTCCATGATTTTGGTGTGTGCATCTACTTTCTAAGAATATACTTGTGTGTGTTTTTGGTGCTAGTAAAAATTACAGTATGCCTCTTTGCGTTGGTAAAAATTAGATTTGGGTGTGTGCGTCTGCGAATGCGCCAACGCTCGCATGCACAAAGGTGTATGCGCCCTACTTGAAAAAAAACCACCAAAAAACATAGAAAATGAAATTTTAAAAGTGTCAATAGGTTAGAATTTAGCCATTAAATACATTTTCTAGCATAAACTTAACAAAGAAGCATGAAAATGAGGGTTAACTACATAAAACCTAGCTAAAAATCCCAAGGCAAAATATTTAACCCTACAAAAACATGTAAAAAGTTAGAAACTAAAATAAAAGCTTCAAAATGACCCCATTAATGGAGGATGGACTAAGTGTCCCACCAGGCATGCCAAATGTGTTCAATGAAAAGTTGCAAAAGCCATGGACATGGGGTAAGAATCTCTAAAGAAACCCCAAAGGCTCTTAACAAACTAGTCAATGGACCATCAGATAAGAGATAAACAAGGATTCATCACTTTGCATACATTAATATTGAAAGAAACAAGAAAATCTAGCATATTTAGTAATCCTCTACTCTTGAAAGCTTTAAAATGAACCTAGGAAGGATTCTAAGAAATCAGTTTGTGATTATGAGAATGGGAGCTCACCATTAATGGCTTCAAGGCCAATGGTTCTTCCCATTTACTCAATTCTTGGTGTGTAGTGCAATGGAAAAGCAATAGCTCAATGACAAATGAAATAACTCTAAACCCTAAGCAAAATGTTATAGTTTATGTTAGGAAGAAGGAGAGTTCTTAGAAATGAGAGGGGGTAGTGGGCTATTTATAGTTTTCCATTTGGGAAAGTGGAGGAATTTTGGTGCATGTGGGACTAAAGGATAAGCCAAAAAGTTGATTAGGGAGTCAAAGTAAGATTTGACTAGGTTTAGAAGAGGTTAATCATGGTTAGGACTAGTTAAACTAGGTTAGGCTAGTTAATCATGTTTAGAGAGGAATTAGGGTTTTGAGAGGTTTTGAGAGGTCTAATCAATCCAATGAAATGGATTGATAGTCTAGAAAGCTAGTAGAAGTAGTCTAGAAGGGAATGAGAAGATGGTTTAGTCAAAAGAGGCTATACTAGCCTATTTTAATTGATTTATAGGAGAAATACGACCAAAAGAATGTTGTAAATGATGAGTTAGAGGAGTCAAGTTGACGAGGTATTGTCAATTTGCAAGAAGGAGAATAGTTAGTGTAATATTAGGAATAATAGTGCATTGATCAAACTATAGGTGTCTACAATAACTAAATATGCTCCACATGAGATTATTTATAGTGTAAATTAATTAATTTACACCAACATTCACCCCTTTCATCAAATCTACTAAGTATACAAGTCTTCACACTCTAGGTTCTCTTATTAATCTCATAGTGAAATATCAATTGTGTTCTATTTCTTTTCCTCAAAATGAGAGATTGTGATCTTCATAAACCTCACACCTTGTACCCAAAAATAGTCTTAGTAGAAGATGTAATTAATTATTTCTACCCACACTCCCGATGTGGAAAAGAATAAATCTAGTATTCAACCTCAAGGATAATCTCTATTTGATATCAAACTATGTAGTTATGGAAAGGGAATCTAATAAGTATAACCTTAGATCATGCAATGTTTGAAAAAAACAACACTTGAATAACTCATAGTATTGTGTATGAAATAAATAAAGCAATCAAACACTTAATTTAATTTTGAATGAGGAAGTACAACATATACACATATGAGTTTAACCATCTCTAATGAGACACATTACAAACATGATCATTTATTTGACTATATTTGTTTATTACATAGCTCTAGAAATCTAACTTCTAGTTGATCTAAAAATACCTCAAAAACTTATTCTAGAAGAACATAAATTAATTGTAAGGGTGAGTTTCTATAGAACCAAGCATCACCTACTTACAATATTAATCTCAACCTTATACTACATAAATAAAACTAATTAAAAATTTATCCCACCTCCAAAATATTTAAATGTGTTACGGTAATTAAATCTAAGGTAAGTCTTAAATGCCTAATAAAAACCTAGAACATACATCAACTTGATAAACACATTTATGATCAATGAACTCAATAATGGGTTAGGTGAATAGTCATTGTTGTCTCCTAGTGACGTTTCGTATGAACCAAACAACTAAACTAGCAATTGCACCATAAGTGTGCAATGGAAATGTCGATAGGCGGGCATGATGAGGGATGTGTGTTCAAAAAATGAGTGTGGTTAAAATCGTCAATACAATCAGAAGCAATAATGCATGTAATGATATTCCAAGTTTTATTCCTTTAACAATAAGCCATGTATATCAATTTACATTGTTCAAAATTTTCTACACATTGTGTTGATATTGTCTTATTATAATGTGTATATTGAATATTTTACCCATAAACTCTATTTCTTGAGTAAAAGCTAACAAAGTAACATCAATGTACATTTTTCAAAATTTTGTACACACTGTGTTGATATTGTCTTATTATAATGTGTATATTGAAGATTTCACCCACTGTAATGATATTGCCTTGTTATAATTTGTGTGTATATTGCCTGCAAAATTTCATTGAATATTTTGTTGCAACATCAAATATGGAAAATATATGATAGAAAAATCATTTGAATATTTGGACAATAATTTTGTGAATATTGCTTTGGCAGATGTCCATATCCTATTTCAAAGCTCATGTATTGGCATAAGTTAAGAGTATGCTAGTAAAGGGAAGGCTAGATGTTGGGAAGACAATGAAACCGTATGATATTGTGTCCAATGAATTAAATGTCAAGATGAACACAAAGTTTTTGAAGTAGAAGATTAAGAAAGACAATAATATAGACAAGTCATTGAAGATGGTCTAGGGAAATGCACATGGCCATTTTACCACTTGTCTACATGTGTTAGAACCCTCTGCAATCTTCACATGACAATGACATGGGTATTGATGGATTTTCATGGTGGTCAATGGAGCCAGAATAATATGTCAATTTAATAACCATGGTTTTTTACTTCCCATGGATATGGAAACAAGGCAAAAACACACTTTTTTTTTGTTTTGAACTTTTCCATTTCAAATAAATAAAATTTTGTACCTTGTTGAAATATAATATTTATTTCAAATTTTCTCTTTACATTCATGCAACTTATAACATGGACAGGAAGGGAAAAGATAATGTTATTGGAAAATGACTTTGAACAACATAGAACTATATGGGAGTATGGATACATGACAAATTAGATAAAATTATCACTATGAATAATGAAATAGGACCTCTCCCTCATGGTTTCTTTCACTCCCACCGAGATGCTTGTTGGAGAGGTTTCCATTAACTAGATTTTATTAATCCTATCAACACTGTATTTGATGCCAAGAGACTCATTGGAAGGAGATACAATAATCCCTTTGTGCAGGTTGACAAATAACTATGGCCTTTCACCATACCCATAGGAAGAATGAGATCGCATGTGTGGTATCGAGGAAATGAAGATAGTATCTTAACAATACTTGAACTGCGATCCAAAGAATGTTGTGATTATTGTGCCTACCTATTTTAATGAGTCACATAAAAAGGAAACTAAATATTTTGGAAAGATTACATGCCTTAATGCCACGTAGATCATTAATGAACCCACACCTACACCAATAACCTATGGCTTTCATGAATTGAAGGAAGAGACAAGAAACATTCTTGTTTTAGACCTTGGAGGCAGTACCTTTGATGTATCCTTCGCTACAATTGAAAGAATTAAGATTGAGGTAAATAATTTTCAAGGTACATGCATTTGGAAGGTGAGGGTATTGACAATAGGATGCTCCTAAATAAAACTTCCAAAGCTCTTCGGAGGCTACGTTTAAAATGCAAGAGGGAAAAAAGAAGCTTGTCTTAGGTGGTGGAGACTCTAGAATGCCTTTGTGAAGGAGAATATTTTCACACAAATATCAAGTGAGCCAAGTTCAATGAGCTCAATGCCCACCCATTCAAAAATTGCATGCAAGTAGTCAAACAATGTATGGAAGACTCCAAGATGGGAAAACACAAAATCAATGATGTTGTATTAGTTGGAGGTTCATCACATATACAAAAGGTTTAGGAATTTCTGAGTGAATTTTTTTGGGGAATGGGGCTCTGCAAAACTATACATCCGGATGACGTAATTTCTTATGGTCCAACTTTTGGGGTAGTTGCGTTGAACAAGGAAGAATTCTAGTTGGTCCTGGTGGATGTGACTCCTTTGAGACTTGGAATTGAAATTAGCCATGATGTTTTGAATGTAGTTACTCCCCGAAACACTCCCATTCCTACTATGAAGGAGACAAATGTCACCATAATGTATGACAATAAGATATGTGTAACATTTAGGATATATGAAGGTGAGAGCTCATTGGTTGCACACAACAATTTACTAGATGAAGGTTTCTTGAATGGTATTCTAACAACGCGATGGGGAGTGCCAAGTATGAGAATTTGATTTCAAGTAAACATGGAGGGATTACTAAACATTTGGGCATAGGAAATAAGAACTGGTATAAAAATCAATTTACTATTACTAATGAACATGAAAAACTAAGCAAGAATGAGATAATTAGAAATTTTATTGATGAAGACATTTACAAAAAGGAACATGAAGAAGAAACAAAGAAGATTCTTACAAAAATACTCCACAATGTTATGTTTGTAACATGAAAAGTAGGGTCAAATCCATGCTCATTTCAAATCGACTATGCGTGGATCTGGTGATGGAGGGAGAGAAACAGGGTCGGCCAGAACTAGGGGAAAACATAACAGCGATAATAGGTCTAGATCTTATGCTTCAGCGGTCTCCAAACAGAAGGAGAATGTCAGAAATGAGCTCTTAAAACCCTCCCAGGAGGTCCCGACGCTGAAAATCGAGGAGGATCTACTTCTAAAGGTTCTTAAGGAGGAGGAAAATCTCTCCCAACTGGGTCTCATATGCAGATTTCACAAATTTTGGCCTAAGCTTTCTCAGCTTCATGACTGGATAGCCCAGAGATGGAGAGAAAAAATACAAGGTAAGATTGAGCTTTATCCTTGTGCTAAAGCTTACTTCATTGTTGTCTTTGAAACCCCTGAAGATAGGGATTTAATTTTTAGCCAACATTGGGTTTGGGGGGAACACGGGCTTATGTCCAAACCATGGTATCCATCTTTCGACCCATTAAAGGAGTCTTTTGATACCTACCCGATTTGGGTTCGTTTACCAGGACTCCCATTACAGCTTTGGAACAGATCTTGTCTCATTGCTATAGGAGATACTCTAGGCTCATGTGTGGCAGTTGATGATAAGACCTCCATTCAAACACATACTACTTATGCTCGAATCCTGGTTGATCTTGATACCTCCAAACTCTTACCAGCAGAAATCAATCTTCAGATTGGTGAAAGGCTCTGGGTGCAGAGGATAGACTATGAGAGACTTGCCTTCAGATGTCGGCGTTGCTTCCAAACTGGTCATGTTACAGACGATTGTGAACATTCCAAATGAAAGACCAAAACTACCTGGTGGAAGGATTCTCTACCTGAACATCTTACAATTGACTCAGATCCGGCTGAGGAATCTAGTGCCCCCTGCAAGTTGACTCACCCATCGTGGTTGATTCACAGACCAACACAGAGAAGCTACCTCCAGACTATTCTCTGCAGGTTGTTGATTCAGTGATTAAGGATGTTTCGACCCCCCTTCCTATGGGTCACATCCCCATCAAATCCATTGTAGTTGCTCTTCCGATTGTAGTGGATGTGGGAAATCAGGAATGGACAGTGGTGGATAGGAAAAAGAAGGGAAATGCCAAATCTAAATCCCCCACCATATCGGACAAGGTATGATTCTTGTCTTTTTGGTGCTATTATTGTTACATCTAGGCAAATGGCATTGCTACGCAGTTGCTGGGAAGCTATGTTACTTGTTAAGTTGTTGTTTATTAGTTGTTTTGTAGCAGCTGATTTGCTTTTGTTGGTTCTATTCTTGACAGATTATTTTCTATTGTTGGGCTTTTTGGGGTAAAATCTTGCTTTTGAGCACTGTTGTACAAGGGTATAGTCCCTTTCAAAAAACTATTTACCCATAATTAAAAAAAAAAAAAACATGAATGAAAAGTAGGGTGATGGAGGCCAAGATCAAGGGTATGATGGGGATAAGCTGTGCAAAAAAAGATATCATGTGGGAACTCAATAATGATGAGGATTGGTTGAGAATAATGGTGCAAGATTTTATGAGTTACAAGCCAAATTGAAAGAATTGGTGTTAAAATGCAGGCCCTTAACATTAAAAGGAGATACATGGATAAAGCATTGTGCTTTTGGTTATTGTAAATGATCAACACAACTCCATTTTTTCCCATTGTCAAATGATAAAACTTTATAATATTGTTTGTTATACATTTGTGCTTACATTAATTTTGGATTACACTAAGTTGAAAGCCATATAAAATGGATATTCCTAGAAAAAATCATTCTTTTCATAAAAATGCAATCATTTCCCTATGATTATTGGATAAGTTATCCCTTAAAAAAACAAAGAAGTTATCCCTTGTTTAAATTCAAAAAGAATCTGGGTAAATTAAGGAACCGTTAGTCAATCTAAATATGAGGTTAACAATGAATTATAGTTTGGATGAATGTCAGTTTCCATTGTTGTTCAGATACTTTTGGGTGAGTTTATTTTATTCTTCTGGATACAAGATAATCAACTAATAAATTTTCCTGCTTATGAAAGGACCACAAAGAAGAATGATAGCGACCACCAATATTACCATGGCTGCATAGACAATGAAAACACCCACTAATCAAAATATTTTTACTGTCTTCTCTTCCCAAAAATCTGAATTAGTGTCGAGAAACATTTTTCTACGTGGAGTTTCAATGCACAGCCCTAGGTTTCCAGAAAAGCTTTTCCTACTTCCCATTGTGAGAAGTGCATTCTTAAAACGTTTCAAAGCTCTTTTTGGATAGATATTGCGAGTATGCTACAAAAGGTGAACTGATATCCAATAATCATTGCATCAGGAATTTTTTTGAGAAGTTTTTCTACCTTCGCAAGCTACCAAATATTGTATAAATATCTAGTCATCACTTCACTTGCGACTTAAAAATCTTACAAAATGTCCTTCCTATTAGACGTGAAAAGAACAGAACAGTACTTCATAAAAATTGGTGTTTACCATAACAGGGTAGCAAGAGATGCATGCAAATGGTGAAGCACGTTAAAGGCACAACGAGGGAAACGTTTCAACAAAAACTCAAAATTAGATCTTTCCAACAAACCCATTGTTTTATTAGAAAATTTTAAGATGTCATGAGACCACAAACCTCTCATCCATTTCATTGAATAGTTCACATGATTGTGCATTTAGCATACGTCTCTTCAAGGGAACTTGCAACTAAAACATAAGAAAAATGTTTCATGTACTGTATGATTGTTAAGTGTAAAAAAATGTATAGACTTCTTAGAGTGAATAAGGCAATGCAGAGCACATGTGACCACTAGTTTGCAACTCAAAACCCACAAATATTATTGATAGAAAAACAATATGACGAATATTTCCATTATGAAAATACCACATGTATTTATAATTAATCCCTAAATAATGCAAATACAAATTAAATCTTAAAAAAACTTAATCTAAAAAATTCCCAACTTATACACTATCTTTTTACCTAAATTAATTTTTTTCTAAATTAAACTTATAGGGTTTTCTAAACATCCATACCATCTATCCTCTATGGAATTCATGGTAGCATGCTCACCCTTTTCACTTTGCACACATCGAAGAATGACTTCATGGTACATAGATTGAAAAATCTTGTGTAAAAAGGTACAATCATTCATGATTTGACCAGCTCTGTTGTAGTGCCAATCTAACAAGTATAACCCAGTGCATTTGTAGTGCCAATCTAACAAGTATAACCCTAGACCATGCAATGTTTGAAAAAACACAATACTTGAATAACTCATAGTATTATGTATGAAATAAAATTAAAACAATCAACACATAATTTCATTTTGAATGAGCAAGTAGAACATATACACATATTAGAAGAAAAAATCATATAGATAAATAAACTCTTTAACCATCTCTAATCAAACACATTACAATCATGACAATTTATTTGACCATATTAGTTTATTACATAGCTCTAGAAATCTAACTTCTAGTTGATTTTAAAATCCCCTTAAAAAACTTATCCTAGAAGAATATAACTCAAGTTTAAAGGCGAGTTTCTATAGAACGAAGAATCGCCTACTTACAATATTAATCTCAACCTTATACTACATAAATAACATTAATTAAAAAATTTAGCCCACCTCCAAAATATTTAAATGTGTTATGGTAATAAAATCTAAGGTAAGTATCGAAGGGCCCTTAGTTCATTGGTGAAGTTGAATGGCTTGGAATGAGCCCAGGGGATCAAGTCTTACTTGAGGCAAGACCTCGATATACCCGCACGAAGAGTTGAAAGTGGATATAGCTAGGATCGTTCTGCGAGTGATTTTGATGGATTGGATACCCCCTAATTGTGGCTGCTTAGCTAAAGGAAGGCTTCGATATAAATATACGCTTACTCGTTGAATGTAAATCGATAATTGTAATCTCTAATTTATTAAGGGAAGAGATGATGATAAATATGTAATCATCAATCTTCCAAATCTAAGGTAGTCCCAAATGCCTCATAAAAACCTAGAACATACATCAACTTGATAAACACATTTATGATCAATGAACTCAATAATGGGTTAGATGAATAGTCATTGTTGTCTCTAGTCACATTCCTTATACACCAAGTAACTAAATCAAAAAACTTTTTATCTATAGATTTACACATGCGTGTTGCACACATATACACATAAATATGTGCACAAGGGTTGAAAATGATATCCTTGCATGGAATCTTAAATGACCTCAACTGTTTCACAACTTCACAAGTAGATGCGGACTATCAAGAAGAAACTTTAGATATAAAAGCGGTACTATGACCTCAAATAATGAGCTACGATTTATCATACACATAATATAGGTTGACATAAAGTAGTGTCCTTGTATTGTAACACGTGATCAAGGGTTTTTCATAAGGGCTATTCAATTTCTCTTGGACTATTTCAAATCTCTATATCCATAACATGGAGATTATACAATAAATTTTGGATCATTTTACATACACATGACCCAAAATTTTCTCAAACCAATTTCTAAAAAAATCTTGTGCCAATGTGAAATAAGTATTTCTATTTTCAAGAAGATATTATAAACCTCTTAAATCCTCTAGTTGGTATTGTAAAACTAGTATGAAAACACATAATTTTAGGTATATCCAGGTCTAACTATTTTTAGTTAATGTGGGATTTATTTTAACTTAGATGCGTCTACATAAAATAATATGTAATTTAGAGGTTTATTTGAATTTATTTCAAAATCAATGGACAATCGTTGAGTTGTGACACTATGGATTCATTTGTTAAAGTGATAGAGATATGACCTAGAAATTTGGATACAAATCAAGTGTGGATGTGGAATGTATTTTTACATTTAAAATGTACTAACCTAACCACACCTAATCGCAATAGGGTTTAATTAATAATATATCAATAAATAATACCTAATTGCATAAATAAGGAAAATATAAAATACATGTAAATATGCAAATATTTGAAATAATTGAAGTTCTTCATAAAACTAGAGAATAACCATATTTTCATTACATCTAAACATATTACTAATCTCTATATTGGAGGTATGACCATTTCTAGTTTTCTAACACTTCAATTGTATATTTTGATATTGTTACTTTTAGTTTTTACAAAGGTGATATTAAATTTCATTATTTTTATTATTGGTTTTCTAGTTTTCAAATTGTTTATATTGAATTCAAGTATCGTAAATATCACTCGTTTAACTAATATGATAAAAGATGACAATATTGCTATTATTAGTTTATCACTTTTTCAATCATGCATCTAGTTTTCTTAATTTTAATATTGGATTCTAAAATTACTATTATTGGTTTATAGCTAGTGTAATATTGAACTTCAATATTTTTGGTATCAATTTACTCATTCTAACTAGTTATATTAAAAAAATCCATTCTAGATTCAAGATTACATTCATTCTAGATTAATATATATCTAGATTTCATACCAAAAATTATGGTAATATTCATTTATTCTAGTTTTAATGCATCTAGACACATTTGTAAATGATTTAAAATTGTAGGCTCATAAGAAATTAATTTTAAAATAAGTTTCTCATAAGTTATAGAAATATATCCTGTCATGATGTGAGTTTCTTCCAATTATATCATTCTTTACATTGTAGAACTACCTCGCACTATCATAAGCTATGGGAAACAATCACTAGTAGTATATATTATTTGCAAGGTCATTAAAATCCATCAAACACAAATAGAAAAATTCATATAGTATAATTGGATGAGTTTTGTTACTAATTGTGATATTAAACAAAGAAATGAAATCTAATCATTATCATGTGTTATACTAGTAGGAATTGACATCCATGGATTATTAGGTGTTATGAGAAATGGCTATCGAATAATATCAATCCATGATCAACGTGATATCTTGGTGTTTCATAATAGGAAACTTCTTATTTTAAAGAGTCATAAATGTTTTCTCTAGGTGTTTCATGATGGTAGGATGCTTATTCTCAAGCATAATGAACATTTTCTCTAGGTGTTTCATAATGGGTAGCCACCCTTTCTTTAAAAATTAATATGGCATTATATAATAAATAATGATTTTATTATTAATCAATATACGATATCACAAAACTATTTACCACTAATAAAAAATATACAATATCACAAATAACATATAAGTGTATTTGTTTTTTTCATTTTATTTGATAAAATGGATGGTATCACATTTTCAAGCATGAAAAACACTTTATATAGGTTCTTAAGACAATTTGTTTTTTAGGCCCCATTAATTATATTCCATACTCAATAACTATGAGAACTAATTTTCTGATATTACTATTAATATTCAACCATGAATAATATTAAACAATAAATCCACAATTATGATAATCCTCAAGGTATTAAAATATACCACACGTATGACAAATAATTTGATGAAATGAATATCATTATTCCATTTGTATTAGCTAGAAAATAATACTACTCTAACATCTCATCGGTTTTAGATTTGGAATAAAAATTAAAAACCCCATATCCGTGTCTTAAGATTATATCATATATTAGGATCTTTTAAAGCTTCACTTGATCATTTGTTACCTTATTCATGTAGTGCCAAGGATAATTTAATGACCTTGCAAAAAAATTGAAGTATCTTCTTTGACCCTCATTATATGTTTTATTTGGAATTGGTTTCCATTCCCAAATGATGCTTTCATAGTCAATCTTGTTAGGAAATATACTTTGTTAGTGCTCACATTTATATGGACTGAATAATATTTATAATATATTATTATTATATGAGTTTATAACTCAGTAATAATAATATACATATAGTGTTTGAGTGAAATACTATTGTTAATATTAGGAGTGTTAGTTGTAAGATATAATCTCACGTATATTGTATTTGTTAGAGTTGTTGAGTAGTTTGAAACAGCTCATGTATTTTGGGTAGAGCATTTCTAGCTCCCCTATTTTGTAGGATTCATATTGCCTATAAATTAGGCAATCCTTTCCATATGGAATATATTGTGAGGTATTATTATATTGTTTTATGTGCAAATCTGGCCTACCAAAACATTTGGTATCAGAGCATGGTAAAATTTGCAATGAGAGTCTTTTAGGATTCTTCGATATTTTCTTAGAGGCTTCGAGTTGTTCAAGATCTGATTTGGCATCTAGATCGAGCTTTTTATTTTACTCATAGGTTATAACCTGCAACATTATATTCCCACGCAGGCCCGTCTGACACACACAAAGATTTGTGATTTGCATATTGGTTAAAATTCAAAGCCAATATTCAAGTTTTTTTTTTTCTGGGATCGGGCTAAACACTAATCAAAATTGACAGCTTAGCCCCGTGGAGACAGAGCCGCAACCTGAGCTCATTCCAACTCACTCGACAGCTAGTTCATGGAGCACTTGGGCATTGTGATCTGAGCAGACCATAGCCAATACAAGAGTTCATGAAAATTTTCTTCCTTGATCCTAGTGGCTTCATAACAGTATTGCGTAGAAGTATTCCTTTCATTCAATGACAACTGTTCTTACATGCCAAGCATTACTTTTCAGTCACTTGGATCTGTCTACTAAGTGATTCATGTACAGTCTTCTTTGGGTTGTGGATTTTAGCGTCACAGTTGGAAAACAATTGTGGAGAATCAAATTTGATTTGCTCATATTTTTACTTTCGTGGTTGATAGACCTAGATCGACCAGGATCTCCTATCTACATGCACCATTGACTCTACTTTCGTATGGAGTGACCAGTCCATCTTCATTCATGTGCATTTATCCATCTCCACCTGCATCTGTCCATGCGCACAAGTATATTCTTTCAAGACCCTTCCAAAATTTCCATATGCTCTATAACGGATATCTTCCTTAAAAATCAAAGTTGTGCCTTTTTATGTTTTTGTCATTGAGTTCTTAAGTTTAGTTTATTAGATGCTTTTACTGTTTATAGTCGGTCCATAGTTGATTTTTATTTCAAAATAAAAAGAGAGTCTATTTAATCTATAGTTAGATTAAATATAATAACAGTCTGGTTATTTTGTTGAGTCCAAGTCAAGTCTCATGGTAAAAGAGTCATTGGTGTATATATACATTATGTGTCCATAGTGTGATTTAAATTCAAATTGTTAAGTATTGTCAGAGTCATGTAACAACAATTCGTAAAGTTATTTTGCGTTATTAATGTGGCAAAAATGTCATTGTATTGTCAAGTTAATCAAATAGGTGATTTTAGGATATTTGTTTATTGTCCAGTCAAATAGTCAAATTGTCAAAATTGTAAAACTAAAAAAATCCTTATGAACGCATTTTCGGAAGTGACCGACGTTCGATTAAGGTTTGTATAATTGATCCCCAAATTCTAAATTTGTTGAGTTAGCAGCCATACAATGGAGGACGGAGGACATAGAAGGTTGGAGGTCATTCAACGAACTCTCGCCAATCACCAACGACGGGGCCGCATAGATGATTTGGTGGCATTTTTTTTCAGTTGTGTGTTTGCTTCAATTTACATTGTTCCATAAGTTGAAATTTCACATTGAGGGGGGGAACATGATTCAATGTTCCATTTCCATTATGTCATCTTTTTCTATGTATGTACGAGCAACAAGAATTTCCTATGTTATTCCCTCCAGTGAGATGTGATGAGGGATGAGAATAGTACTTTGCATATCATAATGTGGTTGTAGGTAAACCACTTGAAAACCTTCTTTTGTGGTTTGTGGTAAACCAATAGCAAAACCACCATTCTTGGTTGTTGGTAATCCATTTGCAAAACCATCACTTTGTGGTTTGTGGTAAACCAATTGCAAAACCACCATTATCGGTTTCTGGTCAACTATTTGCAAAACCATCCTTGAGGTTTGTGATCATCCCGTGAAAATCGCTAGATCATGAGCAGTGCAAGTACAAAGGCAGGTTTTCCCCATGTTCGCACTCGGGGGATTTAGGAAATATACTTTGTTAGTGCTCGCATTTGTATGGATTGAATAATATTTGTAATATATTATTATTATATGAGTTTATAACTCAATAATAATAATATACATATAGTGTGTGAGTGAAATAGTATTGTTAATATTTGGAGTGTTAGTTGTAAGATATAATCTCATGTATATTGTATTTGTTAGAGTTGTTGAGTAGTTTGAAACAACTCATGTATTTTGGGTAGAGCATTTCTAGCTCCCCTATTTTGTAGGATTCATATTGCCTATAAATTAGGAAATCATTTCCATATGGTATAAATAGTGAGGTATTATTATATTGTTACGTGTACAAATCGCCTTCCAAAAAAATCCTCGTGTTGTGTCTCATTTGATTTCATCCAAATTTAATTAATCTTGGATATTCCTACTACATGCTAAAATTATTGTACCCTCCCTTTGAAGACAAATTCTCATTTTTCATTTTTGATCATGGTCACATTAGTTTTTTTCAAGTGTTCTTGGTCACATAGAAATTTGTACACCTCACTCAACACCAAAATGTGTTGGTACTGCTAGAAAGGGTAGGTTTATAAACATGTATGACATTATGTAAGTCCCTCAAACTATGAGGTGATACCTCTCTTAAAAGGAGGTACACACATAATTGTGTAGGTTTTAACAAGGTTAACTCTCACCAATTATTGGCTACTGATTTTGGGTATCATGGGAAGAAAAAAATGGCCATATGTTTATTATTTATTCAAGAGATCATACATTTACAATAAGAAAAAATGGATTAAGAATCACTCATAAGGATTAGTCCTTTTTATTCTAAAAGTACAAAATGATTAGAATATACTTCATAGTTTATTAATACACAAAGTTGTGTGTGTGTGTGTGTGTGTGTGTGTGTGTGTGTGTGTGTGTGTGTGTGTGTGAATTTCACATACAATCACTTAAGATTAGTCTTTGTAAATAAATTGCAATGTTTGGTCCTATAATAATTTATACTACAAAATAGGTGTAAAAAGCATTGGAAAAGAGTGAGAAATGTAGGGAGGAAAGATAAAATAACTTCCTAAGTCATTTTGCAAGATCCAAATCCTCTTGAGATCCTAAATCCAATAACCATACCCTCACTTAGACCAGGGGTGAACTCAATCAAGACACATGTACATGAAATATTATGAGGGAGTTAACTATTAATCTAAGAGGAACACAACAATGTTGAATTCACAAGAATTATAATTTAACTCCTACATTTTCAAAAAAAGATATTACAAGCAATAAACATATAAGGGGATCCTTAATTGTCTAGATGGATTAAAATGAATGTTCGTATTTATAAAATTAAACCCATAACTTATATAGATAAGTGAGATAAAATAAATTCATAAAAACACTCTTTTAAGATTATCTATTTCAAAATCAAGGACCTTTACAATGTCTTTCGACTAGGGAATTTATAGGAAAAACACAATTGCAAAACATGTTAGGAGAATCAAATGGTCATAGCCTAAAATCATGCCAATATAAAAAATTAAATAAGTGGGGGTTGTAGATATTAGAAAGTGCACCTTGTGCATAAGGTGTCTCAAATTTTTCTATATTTTCCATAATATCGGTCTTAGGCATGAATACCTAGTATCAGCTAATTTTGACTTCGCAAAATTAATAAGCATGAATTTTTTTAAAAAAATCAAAAGTATTATTTTACGTGTTTTATCACCCTTGTTGCGATCATCTTATTCTCATGATCATTTTGGTCTTCGTTTTGTCCATTTTGGGTGAGAACTCCTCCCGCTATGTCACAAACTGCGTTAATAATTAATTAATTAATATTTAATTAATTTATTACCCTTTATTTAATAAAATTAATTTTATTAATTTTGGGGTTTTTTAATTAAATAAATATTAATTTAATATTTATTAAAAATCAATCGACAAGTTTTTGTTATTGTCGTGGGAAATAAAAATTCCGCTGCCATTTGTCGGGAATGCCAAATTGGCTTTCCGCTCCCGGATTTTCTTTTCTAGAAAAATATTATTTTTTCCCCACTTGTGGAATTTCTCTTGCTGATTGCCAACCCAATTGGATGGCAAAATATCTCCCAATTTCCCACATGGGGAAATAAATGGGAATTGTTAGCCTACTTTGCCATTGCCACGGAAGATGATTAATTTTTTTCCCATATTCCCCTGGCAATTAATTCCCACTACCCGAAGAAGGGGAAATTGGTTATTTCAACGGAAAGAAATAAATGGTTACGGGGAAGCTTCTTTAATCCTCTTAATTTTTCCTCTATGAAAGACTGTTGGAAAAATTCATGCGAAGAAGCTTCGAAGATATTTTATTTCCAATTTCTTCTTATTTCCCCTGTAGAAGTGTTTTCAGAGAAATATTTTGTTTGCAAGATTTCATAGCACATTCTTCACAGATGATTGATTCTCCACTCATTCCAAGAAAGGTATTGAAGTAGTTGTTCATGCATTTTCTAGGAGGAATAAGATTAATTCTCACACATTTTTCTACGCATACTGACCAGGGGAGAGAATAATCAAATTTTCCACGCCAAAACCAACATAGGTTTTGAAAGGAAATAGTAGTTTATACACGAGTTTTGCAACAAGTCCACACCTGCCAAAACAAGAGCACTTCCACGCATCCCAAGAGAGATCCACGCAAGGTCCATTTCTTTTTCATGTTTACACCTAGGTTTTGAGGAGAATTCAAGTTTTCAAGGAGAAATAAACCATTTCCACACATTCTTGTAGCAGTCCATTCATGCCAAGGTAAGGTCCACATTTGTTTTCACGCATTGAGGGAAGCTCACCCAACCAAAGGTAAAGAACACATTCATTAGGAGAATATTCCACATATTCCAGGAAGAAGGAACTATAGATCATAAGTAAAGAAAACCAACGCATAGACAACATAAAGAATCATTTCCATGTAGTTTTTTTACAACATTTCCATGCAGAATCCCAAGCTCAGCCAAACCAGCCACACGTGCCAAGGAAATAGAAGGAATCCCACATGGGAAAGGATGAAAGATAACAACTCCACACAGGTTGAGAGGAAGAAAAATTTCCACGCCAACCAAGGAAAAATCAAAGCATTTCTTTTTTCTTGCAAAATCCAATACTGCCAAAAATAAAAAATAAAAATAAAACTGCCCACGTGACAAAGAGGAATTCAATGTAGGTTTTTAAATAAAGAAGTTTCAATTATCCGCGGGAGCTCTCCATGTAAGGAAAATATCACACATGCAAAGAAAAATAGTTGTTCACGCAAAGTCAAATAAAATAAAAGACTACGCGTTCGCATGTAACGAGTAAGTTTTCACATGGAAAGGGTCATTATGTATTCAAGAGCTTGCATATTGGCCGATACCAATATCCATAGTCTACATGTGATCCCAACATTGGAAAAATAATTCAATCTTGCACAAAGTATAAA
>CM031235.1:283908280-283987973 GCA_018340775.1 Taxus wallichiana var. yunnanensis
CCTCATCATCAAATTCCTCCAGGAACTCCTCACGAGCTTCATCGTCCACATCATCATCTGGCTCTTCAACTTCACAGGTTGCATTCACAGGAACTTTGACAGGAGGACCTTCAAGTGCTAGTCTTGTGTGAGGAGCAGGCAAACGATTTCTGGGCTGGAAATTTCTTCTTGGAACATCTGCATACGGGGCATGCTGAGCCAATTGTTTCTTTATAGCTACTAGATCATTTGCAAGTTTCTGGACTAATGGATCAGTATTGGGTCCAGAGGTGGAGGAGGAAGAAGCAACAGATTTAGATTTGGGAGGATCTCTCTTCAACTTCCCTGACATGATCAGGTCATCCTCGACACTAACAGCCAGTTCTTGATCCAGAATTAACGTTCCAAGATTAGCCCTTCTTAGAGCATAACTGACTTTGGGCGTTTGAGCATTTAGAAAGAAACATTTTTGAATTTGATCAACCGGTCGAGTATTTACAGGAATTTTGTTGATCAGTCTATTGAACCGAGCCACAAATTCTCTCATGGGTTCTGATGGATCTTTCTTTATCTGAGAAATTTGGGCAAGCAGGGCATGCACATCTTCTGCCGGCTTGAAACGGCTTTCGAACTGAGTTCTCATTGTATTCCAGTCGGTGATGGCACCACTAAGGTGATAGAACCGATCAAGCAAGATTATGCCAGTAACGCCTCAACGAATGCCTTTACGAGACGTCTTCATGTTCAACTCCCAAGACTCCACATGCAACTATGAAGGCTGCAATGTGTTCATCAGGGTGTACTTTGCCATCTCCTCTAAACTTGGGGAAGTTCTTTCGGTTACCTCTAGGTAACTCATGCAAAGGCTGAGTAAGGGCCAGGGGCCCGACACGTTGACCCCATGGCAATTGTGCCGCCATTCTTGGAAATACGGCTTGGAAGGGAACTGTAGCACCAGCTAGGATCAAAGCTCGTAGATTGGGACTAGCAGGTTCTGAAGGAATACCACCCGTAGGACTTCTATCTTGAACAAAGTGAGTGCTCGTCGAACGCAGTTCTTCTATTTGAAGGGAAAGGAAAACCCTCCCGTTGCTCCAAAAAGCTGAAACCGAGAATCTTCGATACCAAGGTTCCTTCTCCTCGAGTGAAACGCGGAGTCGCTTCAAAGGATGATCGAAAATTGCGAGTAGTGAAACGAATGCGATTTTCCCCTGCTGAGTCACCAAAAACTCGTTGGATCGAATCTTGATCGAAATAGGACTTTTTAGAAGAGCAACAGTCAGGGGACAAGAAGTCCCTCCTCTTTAATGGGAGAGGTTCCCTTATTCAGAAACGAACTTATTTACAAATGTACAGAACATTGTTTTATGGTCAAACTTGGATTTTACGAAAGTGTTTTCCACAAGGATCATCAATTACACAAGGACTGAGGAAAGGGAATAAGAAGATGAGCAGAATAACAACATTCAGAATTATAGATAGCAGAATAATTCCTCGTGTATGCGAAGCTTCAAAGAATTTAAGACAAGATCATTTGCGTTGGCTGAATGAGATTAAATTTAAAGACACAAAGTTCCATAAATAACCTTCTTCAGATTTATTAATCAAGGACACAAAGTTCCTTCTTGGTTGTACAAGATCACTGTATTTGCAAAACTGAATAGTATGCAATCAGAGAGACTAACGAGTTAGGAACAAAATGATCTCCACAATATTAAAGGAAAACACGAGAGATAACAAGGATTAGATAGACAGAGAGAATGAAAAGCCCTTTTGTATTGATTTCTTTAAGATCTATTTACACTTTCAGCAAATATTCCAAGTTCTTCCTCCTTTTCAAAATGGCGTGGAAAGGCCATTATATAGCTTACAATTCAGTTACTCTTCGTAACCGTTTCTTTTAACTAAAGAATAGTTAAAGATCACCCATTACAATACCTTAACTAATTACAAGAATACAAAAAGAATGGGAAGAAGAGAAAAAAGAAAGGAGAAGGAGACAGTGGCGGCTATTGGGAGGGACCCACTGTCTTGAGAATCCATTGCTGAATTTCTTGATGACTCGGCTATATCTCTGCCACGAGGGACCGACGTGTTGGCTGCGGGCGAGTCCAAAATCCCGAGACATTTCTCCATCTCTTTATCAAACTCGGCGTGAGTATGATAATCTTTGTTTGCTTCTTGATAGCGGTGAAGAGAACAAATTTCCTTCATCTTTTCCTTAGAGATGGAGCTTTCCTTGAATAGATGATCTTTGACAAAAGCTCGGGCCAGAGCTTTGATTTCTTGCGAGACAAGGAAGCACCGAGTTTTCATCTTGAAGATGACAATGTATATCTTTGAAAGCGGCATTGCCAAAGGAGTGTCTTGAAAGCTTCTCCCTTACGCATTTGTTCTTCATTTCTCCCACAGCTTCCTCCAGGACTTTGATTTTCCACTCTACGCTGTAGACCCAGGATTTTGATAGATTGTCTTTGGCATCATCGAAAATCTTATTCGCGATAAGATGTTCTCATCCATGTCTGTCCCATGAGGCGAAGGTCTACAATCAACCGCTCCCGTGAGTTTAAGCTCTTTATCCATAACCCCAATAGCGAGAGGATAGCTTCATTGCAAATTGTCTACCTTTCCATGTAGTTTAAAAGCTTCATCGATGAAGTTTAGCCCAAAGCAACAAAGCATGTCATCCACCATGGCTTCAATAGCTTTGCCATGGCAGACAGAATACTTGTGCATATCTTTAATACTTTGCACTTCATCTTGGCTTAGAATCACCGGAGGCGGTAGAGCAGTCAAGGGGGTAGGGTCCAAAACTTTGTCCTTAGACAAAAGTGACTTGATAAAACTTGTGAGAACTTGGGCTTGTTCTTCCAGCTGTTCAATAGTCTGCTGCCCTTTCTCTACCCTTCCAATGACTCTCGTGACTGTTTCCTGGAGGTTGTGAATTTCACCTTCAGGAGTAGACTCTCCCATAGGGATCCTTGAAAGCTCTAAGTCAGATGTCAGCAAGTCTGATTCTGATTTGTCTACTGTAGGCTTAGCAATCTCCAAGAATTGCTGACCTTGGGCATCGACACAATGCTCGGAGGTGGTTACGGCTTTCTTGCACGAGAAGGAGTGGTGCCCAACAAGGTCAATGCTACTGACATCAAAATTTGGTCCCAAGCTTTGAGAAGAGGATTTCCTCTTCCTTTTGTCAACCGGAGGTTGCACCCAAAAAAGAGGAAGAAGAATCTGCAGGAGGGGCAAGGGGACCAAGAGACAGGGAGCTCATGACACTCAGGGTCTGCGCAGCTGTTGACTCAAGCTGAGACGTGAGTAGAGCACTGGAGGCAATGGCAGTAGAAGAATCAATAGCACCGGAAGTTCAAAGTGCTCGGACCTCTTTGTCCTTATCTGCTTTGGTCTTCGGGAACATTTGCGAGTGGGCATCTCACTTTCTTCACTTTCACCGAGAACAATGATGTTCTCGGCCCTATAAACAACTCTACCTGTTTTCTTGGAGGATCATTCTCTGCAGGTTCCTTCTTTACCTCTTTGAGTTTCTTCCTATATACAGGTAGATGGAGAAGGAGTAGATTCTACAGTCCCGAGTGTTGAGGCGGAGGGGTTTTCACCGGTGTTCCGGACTGCGGAGCCGATTCCTCTCTTATGGGTGTCGAATCATCCTTGGAGCTAGATTCTCCTGAGTGCCTCTTGAATTCTCGGATCTTCTTACTGAACCAGACCCTAGTCCTGATTAAGACTGGAGCAAGAATCTCAGCCAGATCATCTCTCTCTTTCTGTTCCAATCCAGGTCCTCCAGAGGGGTGTGCTTAATCACATTTTCATACTCATAAGAGTATAGATCAGAATTGTCATCCTGGAGACCTTCAGGAACTTGGTACAGACTGAGTTCTTGGATCAATTGCAGGGAGAACCTGCCACAATGCCTTCTTCTGGCTTCAAAATCATCTGCACAGTCGGCCCAGTAGTCTTCTGTATCTGCCCTATGATGATAGACTATCTTGATGTTCCGTTTCAATGAACTTCTTCAAGTCAAAACAGGTTCTTGGCTTGAAGAAATGAACAGTGATAGGGACCAGGGCTCTTTCTATGTTCTGAGCATCCAGAGCTGTTTTGCATGTGTAATTTCCCAGAGAGATGGGAAAGTGCAAGCCAGAAATCTTCTTGTCTCTGCAAGTTCTGTGCAACTTGTCTAGTTGCCTGCATATTTCTATCAAAGCCATTTTATCATTGCAGAACATGGGAAGCCGTAGAGGAGTGCTTTCATAGCAAGCAAAAGCTTTGATATAGGAAAATTTCTGAATTGAATGAAATAGGCTCCATCTTTGCGATATCAGGTTCATGGCTTCATCTGAAAACCTTCTAGCAGTATCACCTTCGAGCAATCTGACCACGTACATGGTGAAAGCATCATTGACCCTTCTGAAATTGCGGTTGCTGGTCTCCAAGGTGAACTGCGGGCAATAGGCATACACTGGATCATCTTTGTGTGCATCTATATAGGAGAAACCAAACCACTGCCTGGATGCTGCTAGGGTATACATCAGATATGAAGTCATATAGAACTTCTTTGTTTGCTGGACGTTGGATAGCTGCTCCGCCAAATTCATACTGATGATCTCTGCCCAGTTGATATTTTGTGTTCCCTCGCACACCATGCTGATGAGCGGGCACATCCAGAAATGAAACTCATTGGTGGAGGGCAAACCCATAACCCGAGCCAGCAGGATTATGAAGTCTGACAGTTCTTCGTTGAAATCTGCTCGGAAGAGGGTTTTGGTTAGGCGAGAAGCACCTTTCTTAGGGTTCTTCAACCAAGATTTCGCCACTCGCGTCTTATATTTGTCACTGTCTTGGTCGAACATAGCCTGTGCTTGATCCCGGGAGACGACTATAGCATTGTCCATCTCCGGAATCCTCAGAGCAGGCGCTTGATGGCGCGCGTCCACAGCGATGAGTTCCCCATGTACATTTGTCAATTCACTCGAAGCGGGGTCGAAGTGAGCTCCACACGAAAGCACTGTATCAGCACACTGTACTGAGATTGGGAATCCTCCGGCAAAAGCTAAACCACTATCATTAATCATCTGTGCCATTGGTGTAGGGTTTGCATCTGTCATTCTTGCCCAAAAATCACCGAAGTCGAGATGACGAGCTTCGCTGTCCCCTATATTGCTAACAGCAGACTCAAGCGGAGAAATTTGCTCCTGTCCCTGGAACTTGATCTTCATAGTGATAGTCTCGGAGCTGCAACCTAGACTTCTGGAAGGAATTTGCAAATGGAGGGGGTATCGCGCAGGTTTTCAAATTGCAAGGGTTCGAGCAAAAGATAGCATGGAAGCAATGCGAAAAATGCAAAGGGGAATGCTCGTTATATAGCCGTTTGGAGAGAGGAATGACTTTAATGTGCATTGAATACACAACCACCAATTTGAAAAGCATCATACTCGGAGTGAGCGGGAAAAACTAAGTGTGAATGACACTAGGTACGCTTGGGACATGTGAGACGCGAATGCGCGAAACACGCGGCTCGGCCGGTTCGGGCGAAACAGGGAGAGGACGCACAAATGCATTTGGGACAAATGGGACGAAAATGTGCGAAGTACGCGATTCGGGTGTTTCGGCCGAAATTGGGACAAAGGGCCCGTTTGGACTTAAGACATTCAGACAAAAAGTTCAAAGTCGCGACTTGACCGGCTCGGCCAAAATGGGAAAGCTCACACTTTTAAAATGGGGCGGTTGGGACAAAATTGCGTAAGGACGCGGTTCGGGAAAATCGGCGAAAATGGGAAAGCTTGCAGACTTTTTAACTTTGGGACATTTGGGACAGGAAAGTGTGAAGTACGCGGAAGGGATGATTTGGCCGAAATTGGAACAACATGCAAAATAAGTTTTGGGACACTTGGGACAAAACTCTCCAACGGGCCCGAAAATGGGACAACTTGGGATTTCGGCGGTCGGGAACAGAATGCACTTTCGTACTTGGGACGGATGGGACAAAAGTTCCGACAGGCAAAAATCACACAAAATGACCCAAAACACAGATTTTTTCAATTTCACGACTTAGGCATCTGAGAGAAAACCCTAAAACTCAAAATTTTGAAAATTTTACTCTTATCGAGCAGGAATTTTGAGTGGACAACACGTGCATATGTGTATGGTATATATAAATGACATACAAGACATCAAACTAACATGTGTAATAAAGCGATCATGAAAAATCAAATGCATGAACCATGATATGTATGTTTTGAATGGATGGGATGGAATGCAATATGGATGGTAGGAGCCATGTAGCCCCTAGTGAATGAAAAGTATGCAATGAGGTTCATTTAGTTTCCCCCTCAATAGTCAAGAATGAACCATAAACGAGAGTGCATCATCAATAAATTGTAAAATAGTGTGTATTGTGTCCAAAATGTTGTGATGAATGTATATATGTGTTGTGAAGATACATGACCTAGAGATGATGGGTGCATGACCCTTATAGCTGAAGTGTATATCAAGAAAATTTGATTGAGCAAGTGATGATTTAGCCTAAAGCGTATATCACTACAATATGAATAAAGGGAGTGGTGACATATCCTGAAGCATATACCGCTACAAGATGATGGAAATAGGTGTCCATTTAGCCTATATTATATGTCACTAACCTAGGAATGTCACATGATAGATGGTTGAATGACTATAAGGACAATATGATTTTTAAACCCTTGGCTATCGAGTATCGATCGAGGAACTAAAGTGCGTCATAGGGTAGTGAGTACAACACATAGAAGATGATGGAGTATGTGTGATGATGATAGATGAAAATATGATGCGTAAAAATGTAATGCATAGTGTGATAATTAATATGTGAAGCTAGACTAGTAATGTAGAATGTAGAATGAGTGGAATGTAATTTAAGACTCATACTTGATGAAGACTAGTATAGGATGTAAAATATGCTTGATGTGGATATGCACCATGTAGACTAAATGTAGAATGTAGGATGTAAGACATGAGATGTGTGAATAAGTGTAGCATGTAGTAACTATTGTGCAATGTGTGGGGTTCATGTGTAGTAAGCCATCAACAATCAAGTGTCAACTAAAGTACAAGACTGTGTCATCTAGTAATGAAGAAGATGAATATGTGATGGGTATGCCTATGTAAGAAGATTGATGTAGGATAATGTAAGTATGAGAGATGTGTTGACACTTTATATGAGGAGGGGTATGTGTTGATGTTATGCCCCTAAGTATGTAAGATGAAGGATGTAATCATGTAATTTCATCTAGAAGATCATCACTCTCAGGATCATAGTTGAATGGATAAGCATTGGTGACTTGATAAGTAATAATGTCTGGTTGATCACGTAATGAGCCATTGAGGTGTAAGTTGTACATACCCATGGCATATTCCTCATCATTAAATGGAGGAAGTGGATAAATGTGCACATAAAAAGAAGTGAGATTTTTGTATGACCTAGGAAAGATCTATTACATATGATGATTCATCCAAAAGGCATAGGGAAATAAATAAATATATATGATCAAGATCTAGAGTCCCCCAATATAATAAAGCCATGATTTCCCTAATGTAAGTGGTGAAGAGTGAGGAGTGCATGATAGATGGACCGTAAGATGAAAGACATGTAAACCATAAGAAGCGGTGATGTGAACAAACCCATAATAAAGATTAGGAGCGTATGATGTAGGATAGAGGTCCTCGAAAGAAAACCTAGTCGTGCTAGACCTAATGTGTATAGAAAGTGTCATCGTAAGTACTATCAAATGGAATATGATCCTAGTATTAATCATTCATGAATCATAACAACCCCTTTATTTGTGTAACATAAGTCAAAAAGTCACATTATAAGTCATAAGTGACCATAGATGGCCTTACTATTAATGTGCCTATTTACCTTTATAGACAAATAATCATGTTCTAATGAAAAGTAAAAGGTTATCCTTCTCAAATACATTTATTTTCATATTTTCAAAACAATAAATATTATTTATTCATCCAACTTCTGAAGAATTGTTATTACCTATCTAAGTTCAAGTAAGAACTTATACTTGTATTCTAGTATAGTTGTTTGGGTAACTATACAACCACTAAGAATTAATGTTATGATGTTCCTTAATAGTCTATAAGGTTGTTTGATTAGGAATAATACAAAAGTCACTCGGGAGGATAAGTGCATCACTAATCTAAGAAATTTATGAAGAGGTAGATACATATGCATGTATGATAAATATTGATTGAGTTGAAGGTGCAAGAGTACACCTAGACAACATAATTCAATAAAATAGAATCTATGTTGATTAATATGGTTTAATGAAAGTGATAAAATGTATCATAACTAATGAATAGTATGTAAGATTTACATGATTATATATATGGGTCAAGTACAACATTGATTAATGTTTACTCACTTGATAAATAGTCAATCATTTGTATAGTTTGGGAATGATTCATTATTTGTGTAATAGTCAAGATTGGGAATACAAATCTAAGGCAGTGAGCTAAATTTAAATCTGTAATTGATAGGTAAAATGGAATGTAAAGTACAACAAGGAACTACATTCGACCTAATGGGATATTATGAGATAGGACCTTAGGTATGATTCATTCATGGTGAAAGTATCATGAGATCTAGGGTAACCTATCGTGATTTAATTAATTACTTTGAAATAATTAAGTTACGATGTTCCAATTTAAGGCACTCAGCGTGCCAACTCACTATGGTTGCTATGTGGTCATATCTATTTAATGACGGTGGTCATTAATTGATATCTTGCTCAATAGCGCTTATGTTGAGTTGCCTCGTCAAGACCCTCAAATGGTGAAATTCATAATGCATTTAACAACATGCATCATTAGAGTTACAAACTTAGATGTACCTCATGAATAAGTACCCGATGCCAACTTGTGATGGCTACGGAAGGGAAGTGGTCTAGTAATGATGTAAATCATTACGAGAGATACCTACCTTCCCATAGGAATTCGAGTTTTCATAGTGACACGTCTTCTTGTAAGGTTAATTTGGATTTGTACCTTATACGAGACTTGTGGACTTTATTAATAATATCACTGTCTAATCCTAATCTAGAAAAAAATAATTGAGTGACATGTCTCTAAAACTTTGATAAAATTAGTGCAAGGATGTTGGTTGCATTGTCATGATTTCACCTAGATCTAAGTTGTAGGATGACAAATGGGATTCGTGATGGGAACCCAGTGTAGACACTTAGAATATGAACACTTGATTATCACTAACTATAACATGAAACCATTGGTATACTGTATACTTGCTCATAAAGAGATCACGAAAAACAATGGCCCTCATGTAGGAATTTGACACAATGATGCACATCAATGATGTAGAGATGTGCTTGTCTAAGATCACCATGCATTGTCCATATTTGGAGAAGTGGTTCAAAATGTCTATGCATGGAGGGAGAAGTGGTTCAAGCTAAGAATAGAATAGAATCGATTTCTTGAGTTGAACTACAAGAGGACTATAGATAGCACTTGCATGTGTGGCTATAATTGTAAATGGCATGTGGCTAATAATAGCATGTGACCTATTTCTGGAGTAGTTAAGTGGTGAAGGGAAAGTCCCCACCCTATATATATGATGTTAGGTGCATAGTGTGTGGGTGTAGATGATTTTGGTATGTATCATAGAGAGCGGTGTATGTATGATTCTGAATGTGTGTATCAGATCCATATGCGCCTTGAGATAAATTGATAGTACTGTAAGGAGCTTCTATATTTATTAATAGATGGAAGATATTGGCTGAATCTAAGTGTCATTATATGTAATTGAGTAGTGCATGTTAATGATTCAATCATGATTATTGTTTAAGCTTGTTCTTTCATAGATCTGTGGGTAGCATGCACTATAGAATGATGGATTAGTTATGAATCTATATGTTTCTTCCTTCATCATGTTATCATCCTATTATAACAACCCTAAAGAGGGACCTGGTACCTTTGCACGCTTTGGGTGAGCTCAGTCTAGGCTGAGTGATGTGCCAGCGTGACTAGGGTGTTATCTTAAATTCTAGGCTACATCATTGGTTCCATTGTTGGGACCTCTTTTTAGTTGTTTTTTTAGGATGGTTCACGATGAAGACGTACCGTTAACTCTAGCAAGTATTGAGGAATGGATACATGATCTGGAGGAAGAATATGCATGATGGTTCAGTAGTGGATCTGAGTTTAATGCACGTACTTGGGTAGAACAGAACTTGTATGATAGCTTATATGAGAGATTTTTGCTATCTTTCTAGTAGAACTTTACGAGTGGCTTACTACTTATGCATCTCAGTGGAATTGGAGATATCGTGCACTTGTTTGACACAAGAAGAATTTCAGGCCCTTTATGATGCTGATCTGATTTGGACTCACACAATGGATACGTGGTTTTGTGGTGTTCTAAATAGTTATATTATGGAATACTCAATTTTGACGTACTCTTTGCCTAGAGGTCACTTGAATTTCAGTTTTTGAGGTATCCAAGAGGAACATATTTGCACGGTATTCCACTGGTGATCAAGATCTTAATGGTAACTTTGAACCTGGAGAGTAAACCGATGGCTAACTAAACTTCACCATGTGTGAGGGTAGGAACAGGTTTGGTATTAAGATGGTGGACCTAGTGGTAGAAAAGTAGAGAGAGAGGAAAGGTGGCTTAAGTATAATGAGGCATGCGAGAGGGAAATAGAGAAGTAATGTTCCATTGTAGAAAGTATGGCATTGAGGAGAGAGATGGCTCGTGAAGGATTTACGGCTCACGTAGAAGACGTGGAGCCAGAGCATCAGGAACTCCCCCATCTTGGAAAGCATGATAGAGATCCTTCTCGGCCTCACATGAAGTGTGCCAACAGAGACTACTTGGGCCATGGCACGCATCTTAATCCACCTGGTGACCTAGCCTTTGCGCTTGGTTTTTCAGTATCTAGTACGACAAGTAATCAAAGCTAACTTGGGAAGTAGGAGAGCAGGAGTAAGTCAGGGATCAAGTACATCAATGGGGATAGACAACTTCAATGTTATATGGAGGAGCATTCTTAGGTGCATCATCCATGCATAGAATGTGAGCACACAGAATGTTGGATTCACCTCTGGAAGTGGAGCTACCTCACAGATTTAGTAGGGGTTCAGTATAGTACTAATTCGAGCACATGGGAGTACATCTATAGGTCCTACTCTAGCTACAGGTGGAGGATCAGGAGGTATAGGTGGTTCTAGTTCTGGTGGATCTGGTGGTTCTAGAGGTAGAGGGACCCAGGGGGTTCTGGATCAGGTGGTCAAGGTCCGCAGCAACCACAAAATATCTACATGGAGATGTCTCTTCATCTCCTAGAATATAGAGGTATAGAGGATGCTTACCGAACATGTGCATATGTGTGAAATATTGTGGCACACTAAAGGGATTACAAATGTTGAGTGAAAGGCAAGTCAATTCACTACTACATTACGGGGCACATGCACTGGTATATAGAAGTTTGACCCTGATCAAACTTGCGTGGATTATGCAACAATTGAGGGATGCTTTCTTGAAAGAGTTCCATATCCTTGAGTTTGAGCAGAAGAGTATAAGTGCACTCAAAGATATCAAGCAAGGCACTACTGAGAGTGTACGTGAGTATGATGCTCATTTTAAGACACTTTTATCTAAGTTGTCTTATGATATCCATGCTAGCCAACATGCACAATGGTTCGTTGGAGGATTGATTACACCTTTTAGAAGGGCATTGTCACATAAGACATACATAGGATCCATGTGAAGCACTGGAAGTAGCTTTGCATGTTGAGGTAGTTGGGAGCATTGACATTGGCGTTAGTCCATTTCTAGAGGCATGATTATAGCTATGGCAAAAGTAGTTAGTTAGAGAAGCTATCAGTGAATTCAGCCCATGAAATGCACTCAGGAATTTGGTGTACAAATTGTGAAGTGGAAGGTCACACCAAGGATAGTTTCCCTCATAGATCTGTACATTCATTACTTTTTGGACTGTGAAATTTTCATTTGAATCATGATGCGAGTCACTTTATCCTTTGTTACAACATGCAATAAGGAAGAATGTATCTTGCTTTTGCAAGATTTATAGGTCCATGACCCATGATACTGAGGATTTTAGGTGATTGGTTAGATCCAGGATGCCATAGACATTGGAGTATGACAGACAAGTATAACAAATAATTCTAAGGGTAGGAATGAGCACCAGGATCGGGATCATAATCAAACACACTATGATAGGAATGAGGGCATTTTGAAGGAGGTCATGGAAGGGGACATGGATATCATGGTGGATATGGAGGATGAGGCCGAGGTGGAGGAAGAGGAGAGTTCCCTCATGGAACATGTTATACGTGTGGATCTCCTGATCACTACAGGCACAAATGTCCTCAAAATAATGCATGTTCTTTCTATGGGAAGAACCATAGCTATGAAGAGTGCCCAGACTTATATGAGCATCTGAGTAAACAACATAAGCAAGAAAACAAAGGCATCGGGATGGTTAGAATCTAGCACATGGTAGAAGACCAATGGATGCCCAAGATAATAGAAGGACCTGAGGCATTGATAGTAAAGATCACTACACACGTTGAAGCTACGCACACACGTGAGAGGCATTACACTAGAAGCCTACGATTACCAAGGAGGAGGTTTTGCATGTGAGGTACCTAGATCCTACTCATCAAAAGGAAGTTTACCTAGGATACCATGGAAGTGCTAAGGAATCTTTAGGGTGAGATATAATACCTAAAGGAGCAAAAGAAAGCATCGAGATAGTCAAAATGATATCGATGATCTGCGGGAGAGGTGTGCAAGATGTTGCGCCAGGAGAACATTATTCCACTATTGGGAATTTGGTTGAAAGGGAACACTCCATGCATGTAAGTCTTGAGACCGGATGACAAATTCTACATGTAAATAAAATCTTCCCCTGATAGCATTGACTATGACAAAGAATTACTCTGAATGTTGTTGTGGATGGGTGGCTTTTGAGCAACATATTGATTGATACAGGTGCGAAAAGTAAATGTGTTGACATTAGATGCATGGGTACAAATGGGGAGGCCTCCATTGCAGCCATCATCTAATGTGTTATTCATGGAAAACCGAGACTAAGGCCACTCCCATAGGAGTATTGAAGGATGCATCTATAACTATACAAGGGGCCAAGTTCACTGGGGATTTTGAGGTATTAGCACTTGCAGAAGTAGATAATTTTCCATCCTTGCTTGGATGCCCTTGGTGTTATGTAAATAATGCTGACTTGAGATTCAATAAGGGGTATGTCAGCTTTGAAAACAAGGAGGAGAGGGTTGTGATACCTTTGATAGATGGAAATTCTACACCATATGTTGAGCCTCTAAGTGAGGAGGATTTAAATAGAGTTTATGTATGCACTATCCAGGAACCCGAGAGGTCAATGAGCCATCAAAAGAAGGCATCCTACAGTGGGAGGACTCTCATTCTATTAGTGATACTATAAGTATTGCTTGTGAAAATTGGGCTCATGGTACATATGAATTAGTAGGGCGCGAGGTGAAAAGCATGGTTGCGCGCAAGAATAGATTTCATTCAATTTGATGGATAGGAAGCACATAGTACCTTGGTATACAGGGACAAAGATCTTTCTACATTTTTGAAGGCCATGGAAACACAATGGGTAGATCAAGTTAAGAGAGGGATATGTTAGTATATACACTATACGGGACAACAACGCGTTGGTGGGTAGTCCACAGAGATAACCTTATACACTTGGGAAGAGATTGGAATAGCTTTGTCTACTAGGTTTATAAGGAACAATGCACCTACAAAATCTGCACTTATCATGGTGATCAACCTGTTCAACATCACATTCAGCAGTGTGAGAGACTCTAGGACAATAGGATAGGAAGCATTACCACCTTCACTCTGGGTGCATAGATTATATTCCACACTCCAAGGATGTGCACGCGCTTGGTATGTATATGCAGAACTACATAGAGAAACTAGGAACTAGAAAGATTTGACTAGGTATGATCCAGACATTTGACTACTTCTCGACTCAACCTCCTGTAGCAAGAGGCATTAAAATTTGTCAAGCGCTTAACTATGGGAGATAGTGTAAAAGCAGAAGAGCATATTCAAGAATTATTCGGTGAGATAGAGTTCGGAGCATGTTTTGAAAAGGAAGAAGAAATAGAATCCAAACTACTTGAGCACGCTTTCCTTGAGAAAGAGAAAGGAAAGATGGTCTACATCATGGATGATGAGGAAGTTGAGAACTTAGATATTGAACATTCACATGGGTGCACGAGGGTCTTGGACAATGTAGACAAGGATACGTGCACCTACCATGAACCCATGAAGACAAAGAAGGTAAATATAGGTTCGGAGGCTGAGCCTAAGGAGGCCATAATTGGAGATTACTTGGTCAGACTCGGAGGTAGCAAAAATCATCGAATTACTCAGGGATTATCAGACTTATTCCCTAGAGGATATCATGAACTTAAAGGCATGCATGAATCACTTGGGAAATGAAGATCAAACTTAAGGATGGTGCATGACTAGTTAGAAAGAGACCTTACAGGATGAATCCTAATTTGCGTGAAAAGGTAAAGGAAGAAATTGATAAAATGTTGAAATCTGAATTATCAAGCCCCTTGATGAGTCAGAATGGGTTAGCCCAATGGTGATCAATATCAAGAAGGATGGATGGATTAGGATATGTGTGGACTACAGGGAGCTGAATGTTGCATGCATCACAGATCCTTTCCCTACGCCTTTCATTGAGGAAATACTAGAAGGAGTTGCAGGGCACGAAATATATTCTTTCACAGATGGATTTTCCGGGTATCATCAGGTTAGGATCACTCAGGAGGATCAAGAAAAGACAACATTTACTACTTGAATGGGGTAGTTTTTCCTATATTGTGATGCCTTTTGGATTGAAAAATGTGCCTACTATATTCTCACGCATAGTTGTTCAGGCATTCAAATATTTTATTCACAACTTCTTACAGGTTTACCTAGATGATTGGATAGTATATGGGCTTGTGAAAGATCATTGTGACAATCTACGCTTAATGTTTGAATGATGCAGACAATTGAGTATCTCTTTGAATATCAAGAAGTGCATATTTTCTATGCCATTTGGGATACTTGTTAGGACATATAATCTGCAAGGAAGGTTTGCTAGTTGATCCAGCCAAGGTTGCAGTCATTTTAGGCCTGGAAGCACCTACCAGTCAAAGTGAGGTGCATGTAGATTTTTAGGTCATACAGATATTACAAAAAATTTATAAAAGGGTATGCTAGAATTGTTTGCACACCCTTGGAAGAATTACTTGAAGGGGAAAGGTACATTTTATTGGGGAGAACCACAACAGCGCATGCATTTGAGATATTAAAAGAGAAACTTACTACCGCACCCATTCTTGCTTTCCATCATGGGATAAACCATTTCATGTGCATGTGGACACTTTTGGTATGGCCATTGGCATGTTGTGTTAGCTCAACCTAGTGAAGGTATTATTGATCATCCAATCTATTTTTCTAGTAGGAAGTTGACTCTGCTTGAAAGGAATTATACAACTACAGAGCGTGAAGCTTTGTCAATGATCTATGCATTGTACAAGTTTTGACAATACTTGTTAGCAACACCATTTGTGTTTTATACAGATCACATGGCATTGAAGTACTTGGTAAATAAGCCCATCTTACAAGGTGCATATGTAGATGGGTGCTCCTATTTCAAGAATTTGACTTCACAATTGTGGTGAAGCTAGGAAAAGCAATTATGGACCAAACCATTTATCTAGAATCAATTCAGGAGAGGATGCACAGAAAATTGAAGAAACAATGTCGGATGCACAATTATATAGGTTACAATGCGCGCCCATGGAATTAGAAGACATTGTTGTCTTTCTACAAACAAGTATGGCACTAGAAGGAATGAAATCATTAGAAAAGAAGCAGCTTGCTATATACGTGACACCATTTATGTTAATCAGTGGTGACCTTTACAAGCTAGGTAGAGATGAAGTATTACGTCATTGTGTGTTAGAGCATGAGCGCAAGGATATCATGGAAGAAGCTCATGGTGGTATTGCAGGAGGCCATTATGTAGGTGATGCGACTACTTAGAAAGATCTTAATTGTTGGATTATGGTGGGAGACACTATATAAAGACTGTAAAGATTATTGTAAGGTGTGTGATCATTGTCAGCACCTAGGAAAACTAGGGAAAAGAGATGAGATGCCTTTGAGACCAATTACTAGTGTTGAACCATTTGAGAAATGGGCCATTGACTTTTTAGGACCTATTTCACCAGCCACGCATAGGACTGGATCACGCTATATCATTACTTGCACATATTATCTTACACGATGGGCAGAAGCAACACCTACGAAAGACTATGATACTACTACAACAACTAGATTTATGTGGGAGAATGTTCTTACATGATATGGATGTCCTTTAAGCTTGACAAGTGATAGAGGTACACACTTTTTGAATGAGACAATCAGGATCCTATTAGATGAGTTTATGGTTGCACACCATAAAACTACACCTTACCATCCTCAGGAAAATGGAACTATTGAGGCCTTCAACAAAATTTTGGGCAAAACTTTGACAAAAATATGTGATGTTGGAAGAAAGGATTGGGATGACAAAGTGTCAGGTTGTTCTTTGGGCATATAGAACAACTTACAAGAGATTGAACAAAGCCACACCATTTCAGTTGGTGTTTGGCACGGAAGTTATTCTTCCTATAGAATTTATGTTACCTTCTTTGCATTGCACACTTTGAGGTCTAGCTGATGAATAGGATTTAGAAGAACATATTGAAAAGATGATTCAACTGGATGAGCGCCAAGCCATATATGCATGGAGTCAAAAGTAGGAAAAAGGCTAGGCAGAAGGCATGGCATGATAGAAACATAAGAGATAAGAAGTTTGAGATTGGACAAATGGTACTTCTTTATGACTCAAAGTTCTTGCGCCATCCAGAAAGCTCAAAGTACATTGGTTGGGGCCATATGTTATCACTTCTATACTTGAATCAGGTGCATGCCAGTTAGAAGCACTTGATGGAACATGGCTACCCGTTACTTTAACGGGAGTAGGCTGAAGCCCTACTATAAATAAGTCTTCTTGGTGTTTGTAATAAGGCAGTATTTGCCATTTAGTTTAGGTTTTCAATTATGTATTTCCTTAATGTATTTCCTTCATTGTCATTATGCTTTGTCAATTTAGTTGTTGTTTGTGTAATAAGCGCTTTGCACGCATGAAGCTAATTATTGTATGAAGAATGTTTATGCACGAGAGGACTGCACATACTTTTAGTGTGGGGTGGTTGTAGTGATCCAAGAGAAAGATAAAAAAAGACTAAGGGAATTGAAAGATGAAAGGAATAAGCTACTATGGGTGTGCTTTAAGTCAAAAGAAGATTGCTTCTCAAAAGGTGACCAAGGATGGAGATGGATGAAGGAACAATATAACACGAGGTAAGTGGAGGCCATGATAGCTACCAGAGAAGGTGCAGTGATGAGGTACTCGGGCAGCAGGAGCACACACTGAAGAGAAGTCTTGTGACCAGAGGGTAGGAAGGCACTAGAAGGTTATAGTTGGGCATGAAGATGTACCACATGGAATGAATGGATTTGGTCAATGAATGAAGGGATATTTGGTAGGTGAGGAGCAATAAATGCATCAAAATTTGAAAAATTATATAAGGATGGGATGCGGATTCATTTTTACATTGCAACTAAGAGTATTTGAGAGAAGAGCCAAGTGCGAAGAGCCGAGTGATCGAGTTAAGGTGTGAAGGGTGTGAAACCAAGAGTGACAACCAGATCTGTGCTATAAGAAGCTTGCATCCCCAGTGGTGAAGGGTTTGAAAAGCGAGAGAGACAAAAAGAGTTAGGTTATGAGGTTTCCACCTAGGGCATAATTGAATCGAGCTAGGGTTTGATTCACGAGAGTTTAGGGTTGAAGAAGAGACATTTGCAAGGTAGAAATGGCACCAAAGAAGGCATCTACGTAGTAGCAAAAAAAAAAAAGAAGAAGGTGGTCATTGAGGAAGAAGAGATGGCACCCGAAAGTCATTTTTCGGAGATGTAATACCCAAAGGAGTTATTATTGGCCAAGAGTGGGATTCACCCATTAGAAAAAGCAAAGTGAGTGAATATAATCACAGGACATCGGAGAACAAAAGGAGCTCGATTCCTTACTCATGGTTAGAACAAACAAACATGGCAGATGACATGCTGGTATATGATGATGCGGGTGAAAAACTTTTGAAGAGAATTGGGGTATATCAGTTGTATGAGCTCCCATATTTTGGGAAGTATGAGCCCTTGTACCAGTGGCTCATGAGCAGGGTTCACAAAGACTGCTTCTACTTTGCAGGACATAGAGTTAGAATTTCATCTACACTTGTTTCATCAGTGACAGGTTTGAAGGCCACAGGAGAGGATATAAAAAGTGACCTCACAGATAAAGCCACGATTTTAAAGACCAAACAAGAGTTGGGATACCTGAAGGGTCCACGTGAATGGACATAGAAAAATTTAAGAATTCCCATTGTTACAAAAGTTGCACACACCTTGTTACCAAGTTGAATGATCAGGAGTGGTGGTCACAGTAAACACTATGTGGTTGCATGTGGCACGAAAGATGTCGAAAGGGACAATCTATAACATTGTAGGCTATATTACGAGAAAAAAATAGTCGAAGAAGCATGCACAGGAGGAAAGATCAGCTTTGGGGCTGTTCTACTATCACTGGTCTTCATGGAAATTGGAGTACTAGATGGACCAAAGGAGAAAATATGGGAATACCCCATGGAGAACAAGTCCCCAGCTGAAAGATTCAAAAATACCTATGCAAGGGGGCCATGACAGATGAAGTGAAAAAAAGGGTGGAGAAGTGGTATGATAGGCTCTGCGTGGCATTTGGGGAAGAGTGGCGCATTCCAAAGGACCTACCAGTAGTGGTAGGAAAACAAGTTCAGTTTTTTGTATACCAGCATTTCTATCATCATTTTCCAATGAAGGATGGAGCTTGGAGCCCTTGGTGCAAGTTACCTTACGCATTCACTTGCAAGGTATTTTTAGAATCTTGTTCATAGATTTACCGACACGTGTAAACTAATCTTCAATGTAGACAAGGTAGACTATGACTACCATACATTGAGGAAGAAGTATGTATATCTGGCTAGAAGTGCTTATACAAAGAGAATCATTTGAGGTGTTGAATATCAAGCCAATAAGTTTGGTTGTAGTAGATTTGGGGGCAGCATTGGTGTATCTCCAGTTGAAGCCAAAGATGGAGAAAAAAATATGTGGAAGGTGAGTTCACACTTCCAGCACCACCAAAAGGGAAGCATACAATGGAGAATATCCCAGCACCTAAGCCCACAGAGAAAATCAAAGTGTAGGATGAGGAGGAGGAGAGCGTGAAGATAGTGGCGGTTTGGAGCATAGGGGTAGGAACATCCTACAAGTCAAAGAGAAGTTGAGTGTGCCATTTACACCACCTCAGCCACAAGAGGGGGATGAAGAGGACTTGAATGCGGTCCAAGGGGAGCACAGTTTAAAAGGTATTCGGAGAACAAGGACCCAAGGTGCTACCCCAACCTCTGTGCGCAAATCACCCCAACTCCCCACAAAAAGGAAGTGACCACGCAGAGAAGGAGGAAGCTGAAGTTGAATGAGGAGGTGGAAGAATCAGAGGAGAGCACCCTACATCCCTACACCCCTAGAGCACATAAAAGAAAAGGGTGAGGCATCAAAGGAGAAGGAAGAAGAAGAGAAAAGACCAGAGGAAATAACTACAAAGATATTCAGGACATGGAGACGCAAGTCCCAAATTTGGAGGCTAGAGTTCCTAAGCAGAAAGGTCTAGAAGGGTAAGTGGAGAGCACATTCCACCAGCCATGGGGTATGCAGAGGATGTAGGAAATATTGTTCCATGCCCACTTCCAGAGCACGATAGCGCAGAAGGATCTATTTGGCTTGGGAGTTGATGGATGAAGATATGGTGATTGTGTGAACACGAAAGCAAACTATCTTGGTCGATGCACACCCACATGGATGAGCTTGACTTTGATGTATGTGAAGAGTCATGTGTTTTGAGGTGACTGAAGAAGGCACCTCAGGCTAGACACATGACAGTAAAGCCTATTGTCATGTCGGATGAGCAGTCAGTAATGCACTTTGGTGAAAGTTTCTGTGGAGGTGGCTAGAAGAAACATGGATAAATCTACCACAATCAAAGCACTTGCATGAAGAAGAGATGAAGATGAAGGATGTAGAGATAGCACACATAACATAGGAAAGGGACTTCACACAAAAGAAGAATGAAGTATTCATAAGCATCACAGAGGAGATTGGGGACAATGTAATCAAAGCAAGGCCACACTTGGAACCCAAGGTACCACAAACATTTCCTTCAATGATACACTATGTGGGAAAGTTGGTGGACTTGGTGCTCGAAGATGAAACTCTATGTATGCAAGCACCAGAATGATCAGAGAAGGATGCCGAATGGGAGAAAGCATCGGTGATGAGAAAAATCACATCCTATGAAGGGTTGTTGCAGGCATTACAAGAAGTGTTGAAGAAAGCATAGACCAAGCTTTGAATATATGCACAGCTCTAGAGGTGCTCATCAACATTAAGACCTTGGAGGAGAATAATGAGGTTCAGAGAGTAATGAAAGATGAAACATTGGGCCACACAGAAAGGTTGTCAATGGTTAAACAAAAGCGTGAGGCCACAGCGAAGCAAAAGAGCCACACAAGACTCGGTTGGAAGAGCTTGGAAAGCTGATTGCGTAGAAGATGGACCTTTTGGAAGGAAGGATGACATCCATGTCTAGTGTTGTGTTGGTTCTAAAAATGAGAAAGGGGAAATTACGGGATGAGTTGGAATCCATAGCTGTGGACATCCCGAGAAAAGTGGAATAGGCACTCACTGAATGGCAGGATTTGGAGGCTGCAATAAAAGAGGAGTATCCAGAGCTGATGCTACAAACTGATATAGAGGAGGTTTCTTAAATAACCTCATATAAATTCTTTATTTGTCCACATTCTTCATTCTTATTCTTTCATTCTTATTCTTTCCTTCAAATTTTGGAGATAACCATTGTCGGGATGACAATGAGATTAGTGTGGGGTAATGTTGATCAAAGAATACTTGGAAAGATCACACAAGGAGTCCGCATGGGATAGAAGGCCAAGATCAAAGGCGCGGAAGGACAGGAAGGACCCGCATGCGCGGAAGGCAAGTTCAGATTTCAGGACTTAGCCGATTTTGAGTATGAGGATCTATTTTTGGAAGATGGCATGTGGAACACATCAACGATGTAGAGATGTGCACGCCATGCATTGTCTATATTTGGAGAAGTGGTTCAAAGCATCTATGCATGGAGGCAAGCTAAGAATAGAATCGACACTTTAGTTAACTACAAGAGAGACTATAGATAGCACACTTGCATGTGTGGCTATAATTGTAAATGACGTGTGGCTAATAATAGCATGCGACCTATTTCTGGAGTAGTTAAGTAGTGAAGGGAAAGTCCCCACCCTATATATATGATGTTAGGTGCATAGTGTATATGTGTAGTGTGTGTGTGTGTTGTATGATGATTTTGGTATGTATCACAGAGAGCGGTGTATGTATGATTCTGAATATGTGTATGTATCATCCATATGCGCCTTGAGATAAATTGATAGTACTATAAGGAGCTTCTATATTTATTAATAGATGGAAGATATTGGCTGAATCTAAGTGTCATTCTGTGTAATTGAGTAGTGCATGTTAATGATTCAATCATGATTACTTGTTTAAGCTTGTTCTTTCATAGATCTATGGGTAGCATGCACTGTAGAATGATGGATTAGTTATGAATCTATATGTTTCTTCCTTCATCATGTTTATTAAGACAACCTACAAGAGGGACCGCCTAAAGAGGACATGACTGGTACCTTAAGAAATTATAGGAGATGCTTGGTGGGGCTAGATCGGTCTAGGTGATAGGTGAGTGAATGATGACATGGATGAACAAAACCATCATAGGGTGTTATCTTATCTTCTCATCATGTTCCTCTACCAAAAATAATAGTAGTCACTTTTTACTTCATCTCAAAATTCCCTCCCTAGCTCAAGTTATGAGCATTTCAATATTTTACACAGACCCGAATGCCACTTCAAATACAATAAAGCTCCTTTTATAATGTTTCCAAGTGGCTGGCTCAATGGTTAGGCACCTAAAATTTTGCATGGGAGGTTAGTGGTTCAAATCCCCTCCACTTCCCTCTCCTTCTCCTTAGGCGGATTTGTAGAGATTTATCCCACATTGTGGGTGCGCGAAAGGAGGAAAGCATTTAAGATAAGGAGCGGTGCATGTGTTGATTGGCTTAAGAGCCACCTTATGTTAAGCGTGGTGGTTTGTATTGCCAATGTTTGGTGCATGGAGGATATTTGGCCTTATTTTGTGGAGTTTGTGCCTCAATTAGTAATATTTAATTACTTATTGACTTGGTAATAGCGTATAACTTGGGATTTAATGCGTGGTATATGGAAAATGCATGGGATAAGTATCTATTAATTAATTGCATAGTTTAAATGGCATATCAATTAGTCCCACATGCATAGAAAAAATGCATTTAGAGGCATATATATACACAAGTTGGTATAATGATAATATGAGAAGGAGGCCAAGACACCCCTCCATAATCAAGTGTGTCAAACCTGGCTGAGGGCCCCCAGCCAGTAAATAGCGGGTCCATTTGTCCACGAATGAGTGTCCAAGACCAGCATCCCAAAACCACTTTTATTTTGTCACACAAATTTTCCACATGTCGTAATATGATTGAAACACTTGGTGAGTGTGCACACGTCCAACCTGCACAAAACTCCAAATTTTGCCAGTTGCCCGAAAATTTCAAAGTGGGCTATAACTTTTGCAAACGAGCTCCGTTTTACGTAAACAAGATATCGACGGAATCATATAATTTTTCTCCATGATTTAAAAATGACTGTAACTTATTCCAAGAAGATATTAGATCATTGCTTTTCAAATCTACATTCTAAATATGACATATGATATGGAAAGGTGGGTCATTATCAAACGTAACAAAGTCAACATGAGGAGCAGATGGAAAATCAATATCAAAGTTAACGAGAAAAAATGTTATGCTTTGAGAAAATGTATTAAAGTATTGTAAACTAGATCTAGATAAGTGGTGTTAGGAATATGAGTTGTAAGGAGAAGATTGATGATTTTAGCTTGTAATTCAAGATGAAGAAGTAAAAATTCATGAATGGAGATAGCCATGATGAAGAAACCCTAAGATAATAATTAAGAAGTGAAGGTCCTATAAGTATGAAAATCGAGGACAAGTTCACCAAAATGATTAACTAAAAATGTGGAATAATGATAGTTAATCTACTAGGAAAAATAGTAAATAACAGTAAATGAATGCAATTAATAAATATAAAAAGTGATGGAATAGAATAAACTTCCCTCCTATGCTTGTGTGATGCAGATGAACTAGCCTTGTCCCTTGTGATGGAGCTAGATGGATGTAAATGAGCTCTAGATGGATGTAACCTTAGATGATGATAGTAGTGCCTAGTGTTTGGTCCCTCATTATGGTCTCATAAATTTATATTTATATGGTTCTCTTGTTCTAATTTTGTAATTAACCCCGAAAAGCCAACCACGAAAAGGATAGAATGCACAAACAGTAGGAAGTGCTCAAACAATGGCAGGAAAGTGTGAAAAGGATTATGGTACCCGACTTTGACTAGGGTGCCGATGGGTGTCCAAATACTAGTCCCGGGTGCCCTAGTCAAGGATAAAATTAGGGAAAGTGACAAAAATAGACTAGGCATATGTGTGGTGAAGGTAGGGATTCACGACATAAAGTAAACAAAAATAGCCAAGAGACAAGGGTTAATTAGTACTTTCTTCTCTCAAAACCATATGGATAGTAGTATGATACTTGGACTAAATAATACTCAAAGTGTGTGATTTAGTGTCTAGAGTTATAAACGTTAAGAAGGATGGGAGGATAAGGATTTGTGTGGACTGTAGATAAGTTAATGATGCATGTGTGATTGATCTTTTCCCACCCCATTCATAAAATAAATTATTGAGGGAGTTGGGCACGGGTGTGAGGTATATTATTTCACAGATGGATTTTTAGGTTATCACCAGTGTTTGCATCATGAAGGAATACTAGGAAAATAAAACGTTCACAACTTAATGGGGAATTTTAACATATACAGCTTATTCCTTTGATTGAATAATGTGCAAAAAGTGTTCTCACACATTTTTGTGTAGGTCTTTCAAGACTTTATTAATAAATTCTTGTAGGCATATCTAGATGATTGGATAGTACATGGATTAGTTAAGGACCATTATGATAATCTAAGGCTCATTTTTGAGAGGTATAGGAAATTCAACATCTCTTGGATAACATGCATATGAATTTCAATATGCTTTGTTCTTTGATGTTGAACTGGATTCTTTAGCAAGAGCAATACAACTTTGACCACCACATAGAAGAGGAATAATTCCTTTAGTTTCCATGTGTATCTCTTCCAATGACTCACTTGACCACATGGATTTTTCATTGCTTCCATTGTGCCTCTCTACTCTACCTCAATAGAAGAAATGGAGACTGTTGGTTACTTTTGTTGTTCCAAGTAATGGCATTTGCACCAAAAACTTGAACAAAAATCCAAATGTATATTTTATATCCAACACAACATCAACATGGTTAGAGATCATAATAAACATAATATAAATCTTTATTGATTTCACTTTTAACCATCTATAAAAGTTAAACACTAGTTGTATAACAACTAACATAACAATATGCTTAACAACTAACTATATTAAAATATGTTGAAAATTTTCAACATATTACTCTTGTAAAATATATATTAGATGCAATCAGTATTGGATGTCTCCAATACAAACATAAAGGCACCCCCAAGTGTCATTTGATATGCATATAATAATATTTTTAGTAATCAAATATTAATTTAATCAAATTAAAAGAGAATATATAATTCATATATGCTTTCTATAAAGACTTTCTGCCTCAAATGAACAATTCAATATAACATCATCCATTGATACTTATTGCATATATGAAAGAGTGAGGATTTGTTCATAGATGGTATTGGACACAGGATGAGAGAACATGGGTCTAGGGGTGGTAACCTCTAGTAGGATTGAAGAGTAGCTCCCTCATGGGGTTTGGGGGCAACACCCTGCATGCTCCCTACGGTTTACTCCTTTGAAATTGACAAAAATCAACTTTTTGTGATAAAAAAACATAATTATTACAACAATTTGTATGATCAACATTTCAATAAAAACTAGGTTTTGCATGAGAAAAACATTGCAAAAAAAAGTTTAGAAACAATCCTCCTCTCGTTTTCAAGTGAATGTGTGGGTCATATTTCGGTGTTTCTAACCTCTTCCACGCCAAAACCGACTTCGAAAAAAACTTACACAACATATGTTAATTTGACTATAAAATCTCACATATTCAATTGAAATGTAATTTTGTTTTTAAGTTTTAGAAAAATTCTCACTTAGTTATAAAAAAACGTATAATATTTCTTATTTTTGAGAAAACAAAAAAAAATTAATAATCAAAAAGCAAATAAAAGATAAAAAGAGATGATAAAATATTTATCTATTTAACTTCTAAATTTGAAATTTATTAAATTCTAATTTCTTTTATCGACCAAAAAAATTACTTCTTCATTTCGAAAAAAAAAGTGTTTTGAACCATTTATAGTTTTAGTAAAAATATACTTCCCAACCACTTTAAGAAACTTTTACACTTTTATTTACCAAAAACATTATTTTTAAGATTAATAACAAGTTGAATAACTAATAATAACTATTATTACAACAATAACTTAAAAAAATTACTTTGCCTAAAGCTTATATTGTCTTTTGATAAAAAAACTATGCTAACGAATTTAACCATGTTATTATTATAATGAATTAAGTAGAATAACTATGCCCACACATGGAGGGGAGGCATTTCTTTGTTTTAAGTGCATATAGATAAGGGGAGGCATTGCTTTGTTTTATGTTATGAGGGGTGGATTAGATTTGTTTGTTTAAACAAAATTTATTAAATAAAAACTATTCCCACACACGCATATCGACCACAGCCAATAAACAAGGATGGAGAAACCAAGTTATTAAGTCAAAAGGGTTATATAAACCAAAGCATGTTAACCAAACACTTACCACATAAGCGGTTAGAATGCAAGGCATAAGCACATAATACATTGATCCCTCGTGTTTAATGTGTCGCTCCACATAGATTTTAAAACACATACCAAATTTTTAGAAGAACTTATTTAATATAGAGTGGAGTGGTTACGGTTTTAAATAGGATATTAATCCCTTTAAAAAATAATACGTGAAGGCTTAAGGTTTAACATTTAATTAAAACTTTTTTATATTAAAAGAAAATCCATATGGGGTGAGTTTTAAAGGAAGGCTATAATATATTTGGTTTGAATAATTTATAGGTCAAGACTAAATGTATTTATTTATATAGGTTTAATATTATCAAACCTGTTACTAAAAATGGTCCATGGAAAAATTGAAAGACCTATAAAGGTGGAGGTTTTCTCTTCATAAAACCTTTATATTTACTTTCCATTTATCCCGCATATTTATTTTTTTCCTCGCAGATTTTAGAGTTCCTAGAGGGTAATTTTACACCACCACAAACAATTTTTAAAATATTTCTATGCGAAGATGTCAACTAAAACTTAATAAAAATAAACCATTAAATATGCAATGAAAACCTAAGAAACCAAGAATAAGAAATTTCCATTTACGAGAAACTATTAACCAATCCAAGAACTCCCTTCCTCACTTCCTGCTCCATGTTTTTAACCCGAGTAAAATACAATACAACCAATTAATTTAAATAACCCCAAGGGTTATAACTATTAAGTGACGGGGTGTGCACCCCGATTTAATAAATAATTAGTTATTAAATAACTAATAAACCTAATATAAAGTTTATATTAAATAATAAAGAATATAAACTATATTCTATATTATTTAATTATAAACTAAATATTATGAACACTTAATATTATGTTCTAACAATATGTATTTTTATTAGTATGTTCTAACAATATGTTGACCCAAGATATTTTGGATAATTTAAAAGGTTTTTCGTGAATATTTTCCAAGTGGAATGAGGTCTTTTGATCATCATGTTTTTATGAAAAACATTAAAAAGGAAAACTAGTTTTAAATCCTCTTAAAACACTAGGTGTATAACAACCGGAGAGATCTATATTGTAGAAGGCTCATAATTTATTGTTTGAGATAATTTTATGATTAGAGGTTGTAGAGGAATCCTCAATATTTTTCTAGGTGTGCTTGAGAGGTTGTGACAAGATGTGTGGCCACACTCAAAAAGGAAAGTTTTTGAAGATTTTTAGCTTTCTCCAAAGTTTTCCATTGGACCTAATAACTAATTTAGAACTTAAGGAATTATGGGAGTTGTTATACATTTCCATAATGTTTTCGAGATAATGATTGAGATTTTAGGAGTTCTATTGTGCCATATTTTGGAAGATTGATTTTGGGGCAATTTTGGGCGGTTTGAAGCATCCTGGTTGCAGAGGTGTTTTAGAGGTGCTACATTCAGATTTGTGGTATGGTTTGAGTTTGGTGATGACCCTGAGGTCATGACCACGAAGTTATGGCTTCATTTCTAAAGACTAGTTTTGAGGGTGCTTGGTTGTGCATGGTCTCAAGAAGGTTTCATGTCATAAGATTTTATCATAGAGTGTTTCATGGATGATGGAGGTCTTTGAAGGCTTAGAAAATATGTCTAAGTATACTCCATGTTTTGGTAAATTTGGGTTTTTCTCTAGAACATTCCCTTCTTGGTGAGTTGGTTATTTTGGTGCTTTAGGGATTCTTGAGTCCTAATGGTGGTCTAGGTGGTTCTAGATGATGGTGGCGACCTATATGGTATTATGGATTATTTTTCTAGGATGTTATAATTATTTATTAAGTGTTTATGATATATGATGGCCTACCTACATTTATTATGATCATAAGGGTATAAAGGAAAGTTATAAAACTCATTTGAGCTAGTTAAGAGAGTGGGAGAAAATTGTGAGCTAGAGGGAAGTTTGAGAAGGTGAAGGAGGTCTTTGTGACTATGGAGAGAGGAAAATTATTTTGTGATGTTGTTCTAGAGAGATATTAGGTGTGGGATATCTAGGGCCGATGTTGAAATCAACTTGAAGAAAAAGCATGTGACAAAGGAAGTCTAGAGAACGGTTTTGAGAGAGATAGAGCGTATGAGCTTCATTGTGTCATCATCACATGTTGGAGAAAATTTCACAAATGGAAAAAAATCAGATGGATTTGGTTTGTGCTAAGTCATCTTGGGGTTGGTGCTCCTTGTGGGGTTGGTGCCTCACTAAATCTAGGGGTTGGTGCTCCTTATTGAGTTGGTGCTCAACTAAATTTGAAACATGGACATAATTTTTTTTTACAATGGGTTTATTCCCGCTGAGGGTTTCCCACTTAAATTTGGTGTCTATGTGTTATTTTGTTCCTCTTACATATGTTTTGATGTTTGTGTTGCATTGATTAATCTTAATGGATAAGCTTGTTGGAAATTCTAGACACTAAAAGTGGGGTGAATTAGTGTCTATAAAATTTTATAGATAATTCAATTTCTTAATCTTATTATGATGAAACTTTGAAACCACACATAAGAAATCTATAAGGAAGCATACAAAAAGAAAATGATTTAATGTGGGAAATCCAAACTAGGAGAAAACCCCATTGAAACCAAGAACTAGCTTAGGACAAGAATGTCCTATAAATGTTACATTGATTTCATAGTTGAGCTTCAACTCAACATGGAGTTGTAACTCAAAAATTCAATCAAGCTACAACTTGATCTTTAGAAAGATTCAACTTGCATGGAAGCTTCAACTCCCAAATTCAGTCAACTGACCTTCTATAAGCTTCAACTTACAAGAAGAAAGCTTCAATTCTCTTAATGTTAAGCAATAACCTAGTCTATTACAATGTTTTGATCACTTAGAATATTATGTCTCACACATCGATTGTGACCACTATATTATTTCATTCTTCTTCTCTATTCACCTTAATTTATTTCTACATGTACTCACCTCAAAGTTGGCTCTTTAACATCATATTTTCCTCTCAAACATCTACTCCTTCATCACTACAACTATTGCAAAAATTTAGTCTACAACACATTTAATTATCCTCTAAGTTTCATCACATTTTCACACATCAACTTTCATCCTCATCAACAAGAAACTCATTCATACTTAGACATATTTTTTCCCCAAAAATAATTAACCTTATTTTTCACCCTTTCATCTTTAATTTTCCACTCTTTGTCTTTTCCTATTCAACTTTTATAAAGATGGAGAGATCAAACAAAAACTTATCATATTTTACAATTATTACATCGATTGGACATCCGAATAAGTACACATCTATCAAGATTATTTTTATACTTAAAATAATTATGAGATCTTTCAAACTCTCTCGCACACCCGACATATCGAAAATTTTCTTTTACACTTTGCAAACTTCTAAATCTAACATGGAATTGCCACATACTTTTTGTCTTTTTCCCATCCAACGTGAGAGCTTGTTGTTTATATACTTACACAAGATAACAAGTGTCATATGCATGAAAAAGTATTATTATACTCCTTATTCACCTTTAAAACTCTCTAACTCCTTCCTAACTCACCATGTAGTCTTCAAGGTTCATTGGAGCTTCATTTTCAACAATGGAGGTCTCAAAAATACGATTACAAAAATCCTCTCCCATCAAAGATTTATGAAAGTTAAACAAATTAAAAAGAAATGGGATGAAGTACCATGAATTATAAAATACCTTTAGATTGAAGGAGAGGATTCATCACACTTATTTAAAAAGAACATTCTGATTTGATCATGTAACTCAAAACTCTCGCAAACTCAAAAATAGTCTTCAAAGAATGATGTATATCTTCATTATCCATCAGTTCATGGATCCTACCATAACTTTCTAGAAAGGTATTGATATTTTTCTTCTTTTCAACTTACCATTAGGCTTCAATTCAAGGATTTCATCATGGATATACATGGTTTTCGTGAGACAACTATGATCGGTTCCAAAACACCAAAATACTAGTTTTGAATTTATTTCTCCAAACACTTCACTTGATATTTCATGCTCAACAAAAACATGAAACACTTACCAAAATACCTTTACTTCACCTTTAAACCATTATTTATAGGGATTTTAAGGATAAGAAATCATTTACCTTTCAACTAGACAGCCGGTTTTTCCCTGTTTATCCTTCTCGATGCTAGGAATGAAATCATACATGTATCTTAAAAAATATATGAAGGAGTAACCAATATAAACTCATGAACAACAAGTAAATTTCACAAGAATCATCCATAAAAAATTTAAGCATAGGTTCCTTTACAAAGTTTGTCTACGCATTGTAAACTTCACAAAATAATTGATTTCTTGTGGGGCCCACTAGGTGTCATGAACTCAAATCACCATGAACATGACCTATGATGAGTTATATATACTCTAAAATTATTTTTAAGAAAAAAATATTCAATTTGGAGGAAAAAACAATCAATTTTCTCCTTATGGATTTCACTGGTTTTAAGGAATGCTTCAAACAACTTCACAAAAATGGATGGAACTTTCTTATTAGACAAAATTTTACCTCAAAAATTTTGCACCATATTTTTATCAAAATTATCAAAATTGTTTTATCTTATTATTTATCTGAAGAAGGCTCGAAATTTTTTCTTAATAGCTAAGAAGTTAGGGTGTTATTTTAGCAACTTTACTTTACCCGGTTTTACAAAAATGCAATTTATTGAAAAACCCTCTTCCTTAGGTCCTAGAATTTGGAAGAAAAAATCATGAATACCTCCTCCATGAACTCTAGTGACCATTATTTCTTCGTTCACTTTGAAAATTTCAATCAAATTTCATTTGTGCATGCTAAACTTGTTTGTCCTGAAGGGCAACCACACCAATGACAAAAAATGCCTCTAACTACTGAATTATGACCTAATAATTCATTTTAGGACTCTTGATAGTGTACCTACACATTTCCCATTCCTACATTTGTTTGGTTTAACTTGTTTTTCTTCATAACCTCATGTTGGGCACCTTAAATAGGACAATTTGGGCTAGTTTACACTACAACTCACCACCTCTCGAACCGTTCTTCATCCTAAAGACCCTTTAACATGTCCCATCATGTGTTTTATGTTTTTTCTATAATTAATTATCATTTTCATTCCTTCACTTCACCTTTCCAAGTCACTATGTTGTCTAGGCCTTAGGATTTAACATCCTGAAATGAGCTAGTTTGAAAAATTCACCTCATGTGCTCTTGTATTCATCCTTCTAACTCTACTTCCACCTCATATACATGCTCAAAGTGTCATACATCATTTTGGTAGGATCTCACCGCATCAACTTGCTTGTACACTGTCACTAGTGCTTTATAAAACAATGTTGTCTTAGTTGTTCTCAAGCCACCGACCTATTCTACCTTGTCTCGAGTCACTCCAAGCTCTCTCTAGCTCCCCTGCATCCTTTTGTCATTAATAGCCTTTGACATCAATGAAAACTCACAACACACCTTCCAACAAAGCTAAGTTGAATTATTCATGAATGTTAATGTTTAAAGTGAGTAAAGTTTTTATTTGCACTAATTCACCCCCAATGGTTGTGCTTAAATAATATCTATTGTGGTAACCCAAACCGACTCTGCACCTTGTGAAAATATATAGCCTCAACCATGTCAACCTCTACCCCGAATCCACCACACCCATCTCAATCCAGCCCAACTCCACATCCATACATGACCATACAGAAATCTAACATATGACATCCTAGACCTTTTCAAATATATAGAAACCTTATTCTTTTTCTTTGATGTCTAACACCTTATCAAAACTCTGTTTTGACAATACATCCACTTTTTACACACATTGTGGATATCTTCATTCTACCCATCGGTCTCATGGCTTCACACATCCATGCAGAACACTCCCATCAGTACCTTTCCCTTATAGTAATAGTATTAAAGAATTCATCTTTAGGATTCCCACATTAGTGTTACGCTCCTAAGGGTGTATAATGTCTCATACCAAGTGTTTTCAAAGACTACTACCATCTCAAAGCATTCTACTGACATGGTCTTTTAAAACTACATTCAAGCCCTAGATCATCTTTAAGAAAATATATTAAATCAATATAACTCTTTTCAATCCAATGAACAATATATTTGACCATTGGTTTGAGGGGGAACAATATCCTTACCATAAAATTGGGGCATCTCTACACTAGTTTTTTCTCATAGCTTGTGCCTATAGACAACTCAATAAAAAGGGGAAAATGTAGACACCACTTTTTCACCCCTAGGTGACCCTACACATATTAATCACACTATCATTATTTACACTATTATCACTATCCTAAGTCCATTATCCCTATAATATAATTTACCATCGTAAACACTCATCTACCTATATAGAATCTCATTTACCCTCCCTAACCACCTAAAAAAACCTAACCTAAATTACCCTACTCATCCTAACCTTCTAACCTCTTCCTACTTAGATTCTTAACCTCCCACCATTCTTAAAACAACCTCAACCCTCAGAGTGAAAGTGGTTTCAAATATTTTCCATCCTTTCATAGTTTTTTTAAACCTCTTTGGCTAGATCAATGGTGATCCGTGATTGACGGATCTTATTTAGTCACCCTCCTTCCCCATTTCTTAGTTAGATAGAGATTGGATTCATGGATGAATTCCCGAGACCTTGAATGACCTCATGACCTCATGACATTAGAATATCTTCCACAATATGGTGTCATCCCTTTTTTATTCTTTATCCAACATTCAATCTTCCATTTCAAGCTCATGTATCCTCAACATCATCCAACAAGGTATATGCACTCTTTTACATTATTTAAATAATTTTTATATTATTTATAGTTAAAAACACTAACCTTCATCCTCATAAACATCCATCCTACATTCAATCTTTCTTTTACCCATTAATTCAATTCTTTAGTCAATTTGTCAAATGACCGGTGATTGTCTCCGATCCATAATCACAATCGATTGGAGCCCCAAATCCATTTTCCTCTCATTAGCTATTTATACGTGTTGAAATATTTTTTCTTCATCTATTCTCTCTCAAGAGTCCCTCTACTTCATCTTAGCATTGCCAACCTTTTTCTTGCATTGAACATACATAGTTTGTTTTATCATCTCCTATTAAAATATATCATTTTTCACCCGATCGCTAATGATCCTGTCATTTCCACTTTTATTGATATCTTATCATCATATTTTTCTAACAAACAACTTTACAATCATGTTTTATCTTTAGATGATAAGTTACAAGACAAGTACACCCCATCATAAGTATCTACAACCTTTTGATTATGCAACAACCCTTCGTGTGGGAGCAGATTGAGATCTCACATGAGCTTAGATATTGTTCCATTTCATTGAAACCTAATATCAAGGAAATTGAAGAGAACCTTGAAATCATATGTGAAATACATGACGCATCGAAAAAATCATGGTTTGAGTATTTCTTGGACTTTGAGCTCCCAAAGTAACCCTTTCTTGGGCCACCTATCAAGTAGAACAAGATCTCTCTAAGTCTCTCAAATTATAATCATATTGTCATTATATTATTTTCATATCATATGACCTAATTTGTAAACACAAGTTGACATCCCTCTAGGAATCTCGTTGGTTCCCTAAGATTGGTTGTTGTGGATCAACTCATTCAATCCTTATCTAATATTTTTATTTGCATACAAGTCCTCTCATTTGATAGAAAAAGGATTATTCCACATCATTTGTGTACCAAATCATCCCGAAATTGATTTTTTGGCGCAGTGTTTGCTAAACCCTACTTTATTTAGAGTTTTTAGCATTTCAAAGATAATAGCAACTAACTAAAAATCACCATTAAACTTTCAACAAAGTTAAGGAACACAATAGATGTATCTAACTACAAGAAAGGAAATGAAAATATTTTCCCTTATCAAGGTAGATAAGTGTATTACTTCCATGCTTTACATATCTTGATTTCACTTTATGTAAGTTCAAATTCTATATTTACAATTGAGTTATAATTCAATTTCTACTATGGAAATTGACTACACTATGTGTAACAGTTTCATCATGGATATTTTTAACACCAACACATTGGACAACAAAAAAATTAAGTGAAGACAAATTGTGTCTACACACTTAAGTATTTTTTCCTTTAAGCATGTAATTTTCATTTCATATTTAAAAGGGGGAAATGTAGATACTCAAATTTGGAAATTTACCTCTTTGACACTATTATTTATGAATATGCTTCTTGGACAAGATAGACATCCACTGCTATCCTCACTTAGTGCATATTAATATCTCTTTCCTAGTTGTCTTACTTCCAGCACACTATTGTGTCAACAAATTTTGAACACAAATCCATGAAATCGATGCTTAATATCTTACCATCATAGTGCAATATTCATATTTAATTTACCTTTTCTCTATCCAAAACTATATGTATTGGCCAGGATGTGAAATTCGGACTTGCTTTACCTTATGGTCGGGGAATGACACATTTTCCAACTCTTCTTTTTAGGAAATAACATTTTTGGGTCTTTCCATCTTCTTATGTCGTTATTATCATGATATTTTACCATCATATCCCTATATATGTAATTTAATATCACCTTATTTATGAACCTAACACAACCTAGAAAGCATATACCATAGTCACTTGGAACTCTCATTTGAATACATACAAAAGGCACTCAAATATCTCTAATATTACTAAATATAATGCACATCCATTAAGGAAACCACTACTACCCCATCATGTTAGAAAACTAACTTCCTAACTTCCAAACACACCAAGGTCCCTACTAAAAATTCTTTAGAATAGAAAATCCTCTCAAGCATGTTAAAATTAGTTCAAGATTCCAATGAGTTGTATTAATATATATTTTTCATTCTAGATGGAGAAATACATGTGGTTTGAGGCCTCTTCTAAGTAGTTTAGATGTAGGTGGTGCAAAAATTACACTTCAACCCATACATTACTCTTCTTGGAGGGTCTACTTCCCATGATTAGGGTTTGAGTGTGATTCAATTGGTTACATATGGTTATAGGTTTGTGTGATAACAATGGGTTGATAGGAAACACATTTCCAGACCACCAAAAGGCCTATAAATTTATAGAGCCTCATTCAAAGAGGGTCCAAGGCCGTACCATAGGGAAAGAATGGATATTATAATTCAATTGAGATTTAATTGGTTACATATGGTTTTAGGATTGTGTGATTATAAGGGCTTGATAGGGAAGAACATTTCTAGACCACCAAGAGGCCTATAAATTTACATGCTCGTTAAGAGGGTCTAAGGAAGGCCACACCAAAGGGAAAATAATGGATATTATAACCCAATTAAGTCGTATAGATTTTTACCATGATTTTTATAATCATATTATCATAAATAAAAATATTCATTCTCTCCACTCCCATATTCTCTAGTGTTCTATGCATCCAAATATTTCTTATATAGTCTTTGTAGCTAAGTAAATTTTCATTATTATTTTTTGATCTTGTGGAATATTGTTGTTTAGAGATGTTTTTATTTTCCAAGTTCAAATTAATGAAGTGAAACAACAAAAACAAAACCAACCTTGAAAGACAGAGGGGTTTACCGATACCCATGATGATGTGTATTGATGTTGATGTTTGATCAAAATTGTTGAGTCTGGATGAATGTACAAGTCCTCTTGTCCTGTAAAGTAATCTGCACTCAAAAACAATAAACAAAAGGATTAGATAAATGGATAGGCTAGCTAATCATAAAGGCCAATTCCAAGAATTCAAAGGGAATTCCTTAGAGGAACTCATTTCATTTTGTAGTAGTTAAGTAGATTGATAAAACACCGATAAGGATATGTAATAAATAATGATAAAAATACAAGATAATGGCTCTAGAACTAAAGATGAATAGGAAAGTCCTGAACAACTTCGAAAGTGGCCCAAGTGAGGGTATATGCAATCTGACATGTTCAAATTAGTCGATTGTAAGTCATCAATTTCTTTCTCAATCGCATGAAGGATTTCAAATTGATCTTCAATGTCTTGATCAATGTTGGCAAAATAGATTGCGAAAAGTGTAAGTTTGTGTAAAATGTTGTATTGTTCCCAGAAGAATGGATTTCAAACTATTAGAAGGTCAGTAAATGCTCATAATAGAATGTGAATGGCCAAGAACTACCATCTAAAAAAGAGCCATATTTAGAAATGTAGACATGCAAAATCTAAACATGACCATTTAGTAAATAATATGCTTATGATACAATAATAATCCATTCTCATCATTCCCCTACACCATTTGGTTCTTCTCAACCACTTCCAGAGAGATGCAAAGGTAAGTCTGTCATATTATATTTTGCATTCACTGGAAAAATCCATTTTAAAGTTTTAAGGGCATAGATGGGTTCTTCCACTCCATCAGGGAGTCATCTTCCTTATGAATCAATTCATTATGGATGTTATTAAAAATGATCATGGTCCTTCTCTAGCTCCTCCTCCTACCCAGCAAAGACCGTATCCGATGAAAAAATCCCAACTATGGACTATCTCGAACCTCCTCTTACAAAGCAGATTCTCAGAAGCTCTATGAAAGATAAGGAGAAAATTAGAGCCAAGAGCTCTCCAAAGATTAACCTTGGTAACCCTAGTGCTTCGGCCGCACTCATTTGTGAAAAGTTTAAACAATAGGCTAACACACTAAAAATTGTTGAAGATAATGTTGATTTTCTCCTAAAAGCTAAAAGCAAGACCATAGACCATGCCTCCATTACTAGCCTACAAGAGGAAGTTAACTCACTTACTGGCCAAATCAAATCTCTTGAGGAGAAATACAACAACCAAATTTCCATCCACAGAGCTGTTCTTGACCTCCTTCAAGTGCATATCAACCAAATTTGTGATGTAAGTGGAATTCCTACTTCATCTTGGAAGAATGGGAAGATTACTAAGAAGTTCTTTAGAGAGACCCATCTTGAACCTAATATTGGAGTTGCTTTGACTCTTTATAAGGCTCTTAGGGTGGCTCTCAAGGTGTATGGAAAATATGTGATTTAGTGTCTTTGGTATCTTGTGTTCTTTGTGCAGATGTTGTTCTATTATTCCCAACTTGTTGTTTTGTTGTTGTTGGATTGTTATAGGGCTTCTTGTAGGCGGTTGGCCTCGACATCATTATGTTATCTTTCTATCTATATTTTTGATTTTGGATGGGGTGTGGACCCCATATATCTAAAAAACCACTTTTGTAATTCCTTGTGCATCTTGGTTGTTGAGCCTTTTTGTTGTACTTCAAGGTATGGTCCCTTCAAAACCATTTACCTATAATAAAAAAATCCATTCTCATCATTAACCATATAATAATTAATTAATTAGTTATTATATGTAATCATACTTTAATTATTTCCTTTCATTTATTCCATAATCCCATTATATCCTTAGAAATATTAATACATCATTAATATTTTATTTACTACATTAACTAATCCTCATTAACTATTTTCTAGCAATTTAAAAATACTCACCCACCTACCACCTACTCTATGCCTACTCTATACCTAGCTTCTCCATCTAATCACCCTACTAAACATAATTAATCTCACCTAACTACAAGCTAAATGAACCTCTAAATCTAGAGGCTTCTATTTCTAGAAGCCTCTCCATTCTTCCCTCTTATTTTCAAATATTCAAATAAATATACACTATTCCATTGAATTTTTAATTCAATGGAGAGTTCTCCTAAAATCTAGAATTCTCTAATTCTATAGAATTCTCCATTCTCATGAATTTTAGACCATTGATCTAATCCTACATGGATTAATCTCAACCCTCCTCTATCTATAAATAGTGATGTCACCTCCCATGCACAAAACCTTAGAACAATTGTAAACTTATGGTGCCAAAATCTCAGGCAATCTATCAATCTCTATAACATCTAAGTGAGTCAAAATAATCATTTCATCAAGGGGAAGTTCTACCAAAATCAATCCAAAAATATGAAGCATTCTAACTTCATCCAAGGAGAAAATCAATCCATCAAAGAAGGAGGATTCCACTTGTAGGTAAGTACAAGTATATTGTCTTCTCCCTCTTTTTATCTTGCTCAATCTGAGGTAAGAAAATTAGTGGTGTTAGCTTAGGATTTAAGTGTGCTTATTTCCTATTTTAAAAGTTGAATTCTAATCCATTATTTTGCATATGCACTAAAAAGTGTGATTATCTACCAATTTACAACCCTAGACATCTAAGAAAACCTTAAAAACCTCGAAAACGTAAAAATAATATAAAAATTCATTTCAAAACTACTCACCGGTAGTCCCACTACTATATCGGCAATTTGGTACTCTTTCACAATGTCTACCCATTTAAGGTCCAAAATACTCTCATAAGCCATATCAATCTTCTCAAAGATCTCATTTTTAAACTATGAGTGGTGAAAATGACCCCTCTCATGAACCCCAAACCCCTTTTATCCTAGTCGCGTTGCCCTAAAACCATCTCGAGCTTGTTGTCTCCCCAGTGTATCTATTTTTCCTCCCATTTCTTCCTACCATCATTAAATTTCTTCCTTTATCACCCCACATTCAAAAAAAAATCGTAAAAAACTAAAAAATGGTAAAAATCGTAATAAATTAAAAAATCGTAAAAATCGAAAAAACTAAAAAATGAAAAATTTAACAAATCATAAAAATTTAATAAATTGTAAATGACTCCAAAATCACAAAAATTCAAAAATGTATAAAATACAAACATGCGATATGCGTGTTTTTATTTGTGTGTGTTTTCTTTTATGCATTTGCATTTTGGCCAATGATATGAGGCCACTTTGTCTTCTTTTTCCATTCTAATGAAATGAGGACCATATTTTTGTTTTATATTAATCTTTCCAATGATATGAGGACATGGGCATTTGACAATTCAATCATCAATGGTCTTTATACCTTGGTGTGTTTTGCTCAATGCCACAATCTTGCTAATGATGATATTAGTGGACACTTTATGGTAGCACATCCCCTTATATCATCATATTTTCGCTTCATCATCATCTCATTCACTATCTAACCTCCTCATCCTCCTATCCAATCAATATGTTAATCAATCAATCATTATCCACATATCATCTTGCATCCAACTCACATCCTCTCATCCAAATCGATCCAACAACCAATCCTTATCCTCATCATCCAACATCCTATAATCCCCAATCCTCAAATCCTCACCCCTTGACTGGGGCATCCTCATATCTCAATACAAAATATTCACCCCTTTACTAGGGCATCCTCTAATCCAAACATCTAACATCTTCACATCCAACATCCTCTAATCCAATAATTTAAAATCTTCACCCTTGTCATCTATCATTGACTGGGGCATCCAACATCCAACATCCAAAATCCAATATCTCCTCATCTTCTAATCTTCTCTCCCTCTAATCCTGTCTCATATTCCTTTAATCTCACCATCCTATACTCTTCCGGTATCCTCTGATTCTCCTCTTCCACTCATCCTCTCTTCTAGTCATCTCTCCTCCCTTCCCCCTATATCTTACTCTTCTCATTCTTCTATATCCTTCATCTTATAATCTTCCAACATCCTCTCATATTCTCATCTTCTAATCACTCCTCCTCTACCAACTTGGACCTCTCTTCTTTTGAACCATTACTTGACTCATTCCTCCCGCCTAACCCCTCGAGGGGGCATCACCTCACCATCTATCCTATCTCCTCTTATTTTCTTTGAATTGTCATTGCTCCACAATAACACTTCAAAGAGGGGAAAATGTAGACATGCAAAATGTCAACATAGTCATTTAGCAAATAATATGCTTATAATACTATAATAATCCATTCTCATCATTAACCATATAATAATTAATTATAAAATTAATTAGTTATTATATTTAATTATACTTTAATTATTTCCTTTCATGTATCCCATAATCTCATTATATCCTTTAATACATCATTAATATATTTAATACATCATTAACTATTTTCTAGCAATTTAAAAATTCTCACCCACCTACCACCTACTCTATGCCTACTCTATACCTAGCTTCTCCATCTAATCACCATACTTATCGAACATAATTAATCTCACCTAACTACAAGCTAAATGACCCTATAAATCTAGAGGCTTATATTTCTAGAAGCCTCTCCATTCTTCCCTCTTATTTTCAAATATTCAAATAAATATACATTATTCAATTGATTTTTTAATTCAATGAAGAGTTATCCTAAAATATATAATTATCAAATTATAGAGAACTTTCCATTCTCATGTAGTTTACACCATTGATTTAATCCCACATGGATTAATCTCAACCCTCCATTTATCGATCTTCCATCTATAAATAGTGATGCCACCTCCCATGCACACAACCTTAGAACAATTGCAAACTTATGCTGCCAAAATCTCCAAGCAATATATCAATATCCATAGCATCCAAGTGAGCCAAAATCATCATTTCATCAAGGGGAAGTGCTGCCAAAATCAATCCACAAATTTGAAGCATTCTAACTTCATCCAAGGAGAAAATCAATTCATCAAAGAAGGAGGATTCCACTTGTGGGTAAGTATAGGTATATATTCTCCTCCCTCTTTTTATCATTTCTCAATCTGAGGTAAGAGAATTAGTGGTGTTAGTTTAGGATTTAAATGTGCTTATTTCCTATTTTGAAAGTTGCGCGTACCCATTATTTTTCTTATAGGAAACAATGAGTTAAATTAGAGATTTGATAAAATATGATAAAGATGATAAATTGATATAAAGATAAATTTGATAGTGGTCACCATGATTTAGGCCAATCATTTGTGATTAGGATGAATCGCTAGATATTCCTATGAATTTGGATGATTTTAAAAAATTGAGATTTAAAGTTCAAAATTGATGTTTGATTTATTTAAAAGCTTAATATTACTAAAAGGATAAACATAGATTTTAGGAATACCTTGGAGTGAATTTGGAGCTAAGATCTTCCTTAAACCCTCAGTGAGAAAGATCTAATTAGATAAGTTGTGTTGAGATGCTACTTGAAGTTTGAATGATAAAAATGATTACCAAAAATACTTGAAAATGTTGATGTTGATGCTTGATAGTGCTTGATGATGGCGATGGATGTTATAGTGCTTCAGGAACAAAGTTCAAGAGTGAAAATGATGTCCAAGATTCGAGATTGAAGATCCCTAAGGGAGAGCACATAAGTGCTATTTATAATTCGTTGTAATTTAACCGAATCACTAGTGATATGGTTTTGCGAGAAAACAAGCCGCAAAAGTGGTTGAAACCACTTATAATCATGTATTTTTGGTTCAATATGTGAGTAAATGGTTAAGGGGATATTTGGAAGATGATGTGAAGAGGTTGAGATGGTTATAGGTTTGTTTTATTTTGTTTTATTTTATTTGTTTTTAGTTTTTAAGTGGTTTGGGGTGGTTTTGAGAGAGGTAAAATGAGATTTTATAGTTGTGAAGAATATTTACATGGAGTAAATATGGTGGGGATTTTTAGACTTAGGATAAGGGATGTATGAATTAAATAGTGATTTTGATTACTATAGTTGTGAAGATAGTGTATGATGAGGGAAATCAATGATGTAAATTTTGAGTGTCTACATTTGCCCCTTTTTGTCGAGTGGTTTGGTGTAGGCAAAGTGCTAGAAAAAACAATGATAGATTGATTTTATGGTTTATACCCATTTAAAATGGGGTGATTACAACGTAGTGTAGTGTAAGGAACACCAATTTGATGAAATTTGGTTGTTGAATAGGTTTGAGATTTGTTTCGTTTAAAAATGACTCCAAGATAGGGTATCAAACGATTAAGATGCTACTTATGGAATCAAGTGATAGGAGAACCAAGGGGTTTGTTTCCAATGGGTACATGATTCATGAAGGTATTCTAAGGATTTGGAATTCAAGTGATGGGGAGCCAAAGGGATTGCATCCCATAGATGTATGACATATCCTGAAGTGATTTGATTTTTGACATTTAAGTGTTCAAGAATTAGGGGTCTATTTGAGGAGACATTTTGTGAGAAAATGTGAAAAGTGATGTGTTTTTGGAAAATATTGATTTTAGGCTACGAATGGGATAAGTCACTAGTGATTCATAACAATCGCTGAAATTAGGGTAAATCATTGAATTTTCAAGGAATCATCGGATTATTACAAAATTTTAGGGAGGATCTATAAAAGCCCTAGTCGGTGGTGAAAAATCCATTTTTGACTTGATTATTGTGATTGGGAGAGATTGAGGTGAAAAACATTGATTTAGAGCAATGACATTAGGGATAAGGAGGAAGCCCACACACTCTGCAAAGGTAAGTGTAAATTTTGTTTTGTTGATTTTTAGTTGATTTTGATCATTTTTGTTGTTTTTGATGGTATGAAGGGTTTTAATTTTAAAATCATTGGAATCACCGGTGATTCTAGTAGATCGCCATGATTCAAATGAATCACTAACGATGATTTTTTCTGATTTTTCTATGATCGGTTTGATTAGTTGTGACCGGTTTTTTGATGAAGTTTTTGATTATTTTTGAAGTAAATATGGATTCTAATGTGTGTTTTGGTATGTTTATGATTGTAGGTGAATGTGAAGCTATCCGAGATAGGATTCCATTGATTTTAGTAGAGGTTTGAGAGGATATGCCAAATGATGATTGGATATTTGTAGAGGAGGTTGGATTTAAAGGGATGCGTAATTATAGATGAATTAACGAGATGTTGGGTTTTTTTGTCATTGATGGAGAGATGGGATCCAGCCACCTGTACTTTTGGTTACTTACAGGTGAGATCACAATCATTGTGGAGGATACTCATCAGATTACTAGATTGTCAATACATGGAGAGGGTATCTATTGTATTGATGAGATAGAGATAAAGAGACTATTTGTGATGAGGATACTATATGGATATGATGTAGAAGATGTTTAATATACTTTAGGGGTTTTATTATCAATATTTATATTCTACACAGAGAGAGGGATGTACTCGAATGAAGATGTTAATGATGGGTATTTCATGTTTTTTTTTCCTAATTTTGGAGGAGGTAGATTCCCATGGATGATGACAGGGAGTTACGAGATGATGGAGCCCATGTAATGTGTTTTTACTAGCCCCTACATTAATAAAAAAATACGTACGGGGAGATGTGGGCTTGGAGATTCCATAAACAATTTGGTATAAATATGGCATTTTTGTTACAATGTTGGGAATTGAGCACATTGCCATATCTCGTTTGCATGGATTTCCATATGAAAGTGTAGATATGATTAGGAGATTTGCTAGATTTATGAGATGGTGAGGAGATGTGGGGAGGTTGAGGGGGAAGAGGAAGGAGGCTCATTATAGAGAGTTCCTTATAGGATTACAGGTTAGAGATGTTGTGTAGAGACCATATGTTGATTTTCTAGTGTGGCCAGGTTGTGACCGTGTGAGCTTGATGGGTTGCAACATGGGAGTATTGGGTGCGGGGAGACGAGGGGAGATTGGGAGCTCATCAATTTTAGATGTGTTAGATGGAAATTTCATTTGATACAGGATGTGCTCTTGACACTCTTGTACCTTATAGATGAGATGAGAGAGATGAAAATACTCTCAATGTAGTTATATGGTAGACTCTATTATAGTTGATGAGCAAGGAGCCATGGGTCTAGATGAGCATGATTACTTAGTGTTGATTGATGATGCTTTGGAGTGTCTTCCGGTTACAAGAAATGGTGGAATGGTGCATATGCATAGTTTGAGAGATCTTAATTGACTCGAGAGGGGAGCATAGTGCATGCTCAAGTAGCGGATCATGGAGGTTGTTGCTTTGTTAGTGATGATGAGGAGGGTGATGGAGACGGGAGGATCTTGGAGGCCAAAGTTGCATAGTTGATGGACAACCGAGAAGGCCATAGTGGAGGTTGAGTGAGATAGTCCAAGGAGGGAGAGAGATGATTTGATTGGGGTGAGGATAATTTGATTTGGGAGAGAGATGGTACTATTACTAAGTGAGAGATGGACTTAGATAATTGTAAGCACATTACACTAATGATCAAGATCAATATAAACAACAATGAGATACCTTGAAAAGGGTTCTTATTATTACAAGATCTTCGATATCAGGGTGCGAGTTAGTAGCTCATGCACGCAGGATAATAGTCATATGGGTGCCCCCTAGGCATGATCAACTATGCTCATTATCAATCTTTGAGGGAAGAGTTGGCTTACTATGAGGATATGGTGATACATGAATTCCCCAATGCAGTTCTATATGTTGATCATATGGTGCAATGAGGAGAAGTTTTAGTGCTAGTCCAGGTAGTGTGGGTCATCCACCTTAAGGACCTGATGGAGGAGATGGTGGTGATCTTGGTGCACAGGGAGGTGATGGGAGTGTTGTTCATGCTAGTGAGTTCTTTGGAGGTGTCTAGTTTACTAGCTAGTTGTTAAATATATGTTTTGGATGATATGTTTGCGGCTCTTATGAAGCCTTGATATATAGTTTGTGATGTACAGAGTGAGGGGACTCTTGATGATGTATCGAGACCTTGATTATATATATGATGATCTATTTTAACTTATATGTGTTGGTTATATATGTTTTGATTTATTTGTCTCTTGTAAATGTTTTTAATGGATGTTTTTGGGATTATGAAAAGATTATATGGTGTAAATGTTTATATAATTTATGTGATTTGGATATATAAGATGGTTATGACTTTATATGTGATCTAAACTTATCAAAATGTATTCTGAATTTGTAGAATAAGAGTAAAAATGGAATGATTGCTTTAATATTGGATTTGATACATATGTGATGGGTATAGAAATGTGAAAGCACCTTGCACATTTTAGCCTTTAACAATGTTAACACGAGACTATCAGTGGGTAGTGACACATGTGGGATCTCATTTATGAAGATGGTAGTGATAAGATATACCTTCCTAGGACATGAAAGGGGTTTGACATATGTAGATAATGTAGGAAAGAGGGTTCTCCTTTTCAACAATTTCTTAGAGAATTTCCCCAGCTATAGATATTTTGATTTTTGATGCGAATTGATTGATGTGGGAAGTTTACTTTGATGGGAAAGTTGATCGATGTGGGAAGATTTCCTAGGATGCTTTTGATATTTTACTTTTTGAAGGTTGATCGATGTGGGAATCCTTTTTACATGGGTATCCATCCTTCAAGGGAGTGGTCTACAATTTTGTCTTTTGACTTTTTATAGAAATAGTTGTCCTTGAGGATTGGTCTATATTTTGACTGGTGGTTGTCCTTTGAGGGATCAGTCTAATTTTTTTTTGATAATTATATATATATATATATATATATATATATATATATATTACACACACACACACACATATTTGAATGGTTGTCCTTCGAGGAACAATCTATTTTTTAGTTTTGATAAGAAGCATCTATAGATATTTTGACTTTTATTTTGAGTTGAGAGTAAAACACTAACAAATTATTTCAAAGAGGGGAAAGAGATGTGTGCATGAGACCTACACATATGTGCCCCATGACATGTTTTTAGTTGGTACAAGGTAGGTATGTGTAATGATTACATGGTTCTGCTAAGGAGTAACTTGTCTAAGTGAAATATGTGATGAACAGAGCCGTGGTGCTCATCTTTAAGGCTTGTAAGGAAAGTGGCGAAAAACCGCATATCATTACAATGAGAAAATGAATGGTTGATGGTAATATAAGATCTTAAATGAGACTATACTCATGATGGTAAAAATTTAATAATAGAAAGGTCACAAGTGCAAGGAATTCAAAGGTTCCTTTCAGGTATACCATCAAGGGAGGCTAAGCAATACACTCATGACCCATACTTGCGAGTGATGACGTATGGACTGATCCAATTAGAGGAAAACTTTCCATGTTGACTCTGTTCTAAAGTAGTGACATTTTTATTTTATTTGAGAATAAGATCACCAATTTTTAATTCATATTATTTTACATGTTTATTATAAGCACATTTGATAAGTTCTTTATAAACTTGATGATGTTCAAGGGCCATTAGGCATTTTTAATCTAATATTTCTAGGTGTGCTAAACGGTCTTGGCGATATTCTTCATCGGGGATAAAGTATTTGAGTGATACATAGAGGATGGGATTTGAACTTCAAGGAGTATAACCACCTCGGAGTTGTAGACTAGTGAAAAGGGTTTAACACATGTAGGGGTATGGATACTGAAGTTTGGTAAGCCCAAAGAGAAAACAAGATTTGAAGATACCAATTTTGGCATGCTTCATCTATAGGCTTCATGAGGATTTTAGTAAGTGTTTTATCGGAGGCTTTTTCCATTTTCTTGGGCATAGTATGGTGATGAAAAAATGAGTTTTATGTTGAAGGTGTCACAGAGTTTCTTGACATCCTTATTTTTGAAATATTTTCCATTATTTGTAACAAGTTTATGAGGGACACCAAAGCGACATATGATGTATTGATAAATGAAATTAACGATTTGATTTTATTTAGTTAAAGTTAAGGGGATAGCCTCAACCCATTTTTTAAAGTATTCAGTGGCTATGATAATTGAGTGATGTTATTGGGATGATTTAGGATTAATAGCGCCAATAGGGTCTAACCCCCATTGTGAAAAGGGCCATAGATCGTGAGCGGGTTACAAATATTGACTAGGAACATGGATGAGATCAAAATTTTGTTGACATTTGACACACTTTTTGACATATACAAAACAATCCTAATTGATAGTAGGCCAATAATAACCGAGTCATAAGACACATTTAGCGATGGTGTTACCATTGAAATGTCCACCACATATATCATCATGGACCTCTTGGATTGCTTTGATAGATTCGTGAGACTTAAGACATCTTAATAGGAGGCCATTGAAGCCATGTTTATACAAGATACCACCTATGATGACATAACAAGTGGTACGTTGGGAAATGATAATTTAGCATTTTTATAGGTCGGGGAATTTTAGATTCCAAAAGATAGTCAAATGTTTGTGAATACCATAGATTAGTTGGATGATCATCGATAGTGTTGATAGAAGGGATTTGATTCTTGTGTGAGGGTTGATCTAATCTATGGATGACTATGAATAGTTTAGAGTTATCAGTTGATTCTTCAGTTGATAAGGGGATAAGTGATCCTAAAGAGGCCATGGTGTCTGCAAAATTATTAGAAGACCGTGGAATAGTTTGGATGGTGTAATGATCAAGGCTTCAAGGAGAAATTCAACATTGGATTTATATTTTTCAATATTTCATTTTTACATTGATAATATCCTTTAATTTGATTACGTATGAGTTGTGAGTCTCTTTGTATATTTCTAAGATTTGAATGCCTAATAGGATAGCGGTCTAAAGAATCATAATTAAGGCTTCATATTCTTCTATGTTATTAGTGCACTCAAAGTTAAGTTTAAATGATAATGGAATAGAAGGGCCCCAAGGAATGAAAATACCAGCCGCTCCCACTTGTTGGCATTTAGATCCATCGAAGAAGAGGGTCATTTTGATAGGAATGAATTCATGTTCATCAATAGTGTTGATAGAGTCATCAGGAAGGGGTGTTTCAACAACATGATATGTGATGGCTTGACCTTTAATGGATTTTTGTGTTATGAATTCAAGGTCAAAATTGATCATAAGCATAAGCCACCGAGTTATGTGGTCATTGTGATACAACTTAGAATACATGGTTTTAAGTGGATTAAAGTTGGTGACATGTAAGTTTTGTGATTGAGAAGATAATGATTTAGTTTGGAGGTTGAGAAATACAAAACACAACATAATATTTTAGATTATGTGTAACGGGTGTCATATTCGTGAAGTGTGTGACTTATGTAATGAGACAAATTTTTATGGCCTTGGTCATCATGATGTGCGAGAATGGCTCCTAAGGCATGGTCTATGGAAAATATGTAAAGATAGAAAGGATCTCCCTTATGAGGTGGTATAAACATAGGACGTGAAAGGAGGTAATTTTTGAGCTCATTAAAAGTTTTTGACAATTAAGATCCCATCTCAAATCTACATATTTACAAAGAAGGTGATAAAATGGTTAACAATGGTCGGATAATTGAGATATGAAACGTCGAGTAGACTACAACTTACCTTGAAGACTACACAATTGTTTGAGATTTTATGGAGGAGGCATTTCAATGATTGCTTTAATTTTAGTGGGTCTACTTTGATACCTCGAATGGATATAATGAACCCTAGGAGTTTACTTGGTAAGAACACCGTAAACACATTTAGCGGGATTAAGGTGAAGTAAATAGTGAATAAGATAAATGAAGATTGAGTCAAGGATGTCAAGATGGTCTTTGCATTGTTTAGACTTCCCCAAGAGATCGTGAAAGATGTATGTCATGGTGCATTGATAAGTGGCCCCCACATTCTTAAGTATGAAAGGCATAACATGGTAGTAGAAGGTCCCCAAGGGGTAATGAAGGATGTCTTGTGTTGATTGTCAGTGGTGATAAGGATTTGATTGTAACCCAAGAATCCATCCATAAGGGAGAGAAATTCATGGCGGTTGTTAGATTTCCAAGCTGATCGATGTTTGGAAGAAGAAAATCATCTTTAGGAAAAGAAGATTAAGATCTCGAATTCAATGTAAATGTGTAGCTTTCTTGAGGCTTTGATCATAGGTATGATGTTGGAGACCCATTGTAGATAGTCAATGGGTATGATTAAATCAACAAAAAGAAAGCATTGTAACTCATCTTTAATAAGAAGAGCCACATGGGGATGCATTCTTTAAAGCTTCTATTTGATAGGTTTAGTGTTGGGATAAGTGACGATGTTATGTATGATGATATTCATATCGATGCCCATTATATCAATATGTGACCGCAAAAGGCTTGACTATACTTAGATAATAAGTTATTGAAATCCTTTAATTCTTGTGGATTTAGTGATTGAATGACCTTAAATATGTGGGGTTCTTGAGTGGTTCCTAAGTTAACATCTACGGTGGATTCATTAATAAGGGTTGATGATGAGACCCTTTAATTATTGTTTTAATTGTCTCATCTGTTGTATATTTTGTATACCCTTGCACTTGTTTATCCCGGTTATCCTGTCAGACATTTCCACCTGAACTTAAACTTATGGAACTTATATTAATTAATATAACTATTACTAAGTTACTCTATTTTATGGATTTTGAATGTGCATGTTAATCTCTTTGATACAATGAAATGATTAATAGTGCTTTTATGTGAATGCCATACTTATTTGCAAGAAGTTTTTATATGTTTCCACTAACATGAAACCAAAGAAAATTTGTTAAAATGTAAAGGTACTCATTCATATAAAACACACAGAGCTAAAGGAGAGCACGCACATAAACCAAGACCGTGATTGTGGGAAGCTTGATCAACATGGATACTTCACCTATGTTTGTGCATATCAATAAAGAAGTAGTTATGACAACAAGAAGTAGATCTCACGCCAATACCTGATTATGCTCTACAACTACAACTATGGAACTAGTTGATTTAACTTGATAACTGATTGTTAGAATGAACAATTAGTTATGTTGTTATATTAGAACACCTTTTCTCAAGTTCTTATTACATGCATAAGAATCTACGTATTTATTAGTAGTGATATTTTACTTAATCAAAATGTAATCTGTTAGTTTGAATGAGTCTCTTCATGTCTCTACTGAATATAAAGAGAGTGACAAGACTATAGTAGATATCGATCCATAGTTAAGGAATTGTTGTAAGTTTCATTATGAATCTTCATGTTGATGAATAAAATATGAGTTCTATCATTTTCTATAGACACAAGCCTTAGGAAGGGTTAGCACCCAAGGCAGGGCCCACTTGTGGTTTATTAAACCCCCTTTCCTTTTTGTTTGATTTTTAGTTCCTTGCATGCATAGATTAGAATTACAACAGTTCATTCCTTTACTTGTGTTATGCTTTTATCTTTTTATTACTTAGTTGTAGCATCTACTTTCATCTGCATGTAGTTTATTTCCAACATTGTATTTCCATTTTTGTGACAAAATATCTTATTTTATACCTCTTAAGCACCTGTAATTGTGTATACAACACTGACATAGTTGAAATTTTACATCCCTCTATTTGATGAATAAATAAACATGGATTAATGAACAACATATTAATTTTTACGAGTTAATTTACACCACCATTTTCGGTTTTGTATCCGGGGACACTACCAATTTATTAGCTTTTTATGAGGGTTTTTCATTTCTTGGAAGCAATCTAGGTTTTTAGAATTTAATTCAAATTAACCCCCAACTAATTACCATTGAATGAGTTGGGTATTTGATGAATGCACAATCCAAGGGATGCCCATGGTAGATTTTTTCCTAATCCACAAGTAACAAAAATATCTTCATTTACCTCTGAAGATTCTAAAGAAGAAACCTTCGCACAAGGTTTTCTTTTCAAAGACAATCCCCCAAGTGAAATTTCTATAGCTTCTCTTGAGCAGGATAGGGATGGAAGAATAAGTAGACCAGAATGCTCGAAATGGGGTAACCATCTTTGAGTTCCCCATCATTGACAATAATGTAGTTGTTGGAATGAAGAATATCTCTCAATCAACCTTGCCAAATTTCCATGGAGCTATGTTAAGATCCAGACACCTTTCTCTTTGAGTTTGATGTTTTGTGCAGGAGCTATGATTATACCACTAATGCACATAAGTTAAAAAAATTTCTTGTAACACTTAAATATGAATCCTTAAGGTGGTTCATGGGATTGGGAAGGAATGTTGTTACCACATGGGAATAAATGAAGGAGAAGTTCATCAATAAGTACTAGGAATATTTCATACTAAACAATAGAGGAGGTATGGGGAATGCTAAAAGCCGAAATGACTGCATATTGTCTGCCCTCAAAAGCATTTATAATTTCATTGAACAACATGTCCACAGTGTTTGCAGTTTAAGTGGGATTAATGAGGACATATGGGGCCCTAAAGAGAAAAGGGACATTGCAATTGCCCAAGCAGATTTGCAAGACTCCTCTCAGGCCACTGCCATTGCCTTCTTCATGTCACTGCAGGCTATCAAGACCAAAATTGACAGAGCCATCAAGTAACGGGCTGTTGTGATGCTGTTTTTTGGCTGCGATTTGGAGTTGTTTTTGGCGGAGCTCTTCATGTTGTTTCTCTTTTGGTTTCTTTTTGATCTTGCCTTCTTTTTTCTGGATCTTTGTACGTTTAGATCCTTTTTTCTCCTATATTGTAATATTTGGCTGTTGAGCCTTCCTTGGTTGACTGTTTTTCCCTTCTCTGGGCTGCTTCTCTCATCTTTACTATCTGGCTTTTGAGCCCTTTTGTATACAGGGTATAGTCCCTTCAAAACTATTTGCCCTTAATAAAAAAAAAAAAACAACGAGAGGAGGTGATGAAATATACATAATTCAACAAAAAGAGGATGAATCATTAGAGGACTATTTGGATTGGTTCTGTTCGCATTAAAATTTAAAACACACCACCGACATACCACCCGACTCCCTCAAATTATTATTTTTAAAGGGACTCAAGTGAGGAGGACATGGATGCTCTAGATATGATAGGAGTAGGGGACATTTCAATGGTTACTTTTGATCAAATCAGAAGCCTATAAAAACTATTCAAGAGTTACCATAAAGAGGGTAAGGAATTTAAGATCAAGAAGTATATTATCTACCAAAAAAATGGGGTAAATCTCTAAGTCATAGATTGTTAACATGTTAAAAACATGAAGCATGATATTTTCAATGACATGGATAATCAATTTGGATGCTCGACATGCCAAAAAGAAGAAATAATTTACATACAAAACACTCAAAGAGTATTGCCATGCATGCGAAAGAAGGAAATAAGACTGTAGATGTAGAGAATTTGCTAGCATTGCTCAAGAAAGAGAGGCTTCACATGATTTTAAAATGTTGGAGACAAAAGATGTGTAAGTTTTGTATGTTTCTCAAAGGAAACCATGGGCTTAGTGAGGTAAGGAGGTATGACACAAGAACCTTTGCATTCATTTTAAAATTGTTCTAATAATTCATATATGTAGCCCCCACCTTAGGCTAACCCTAAAGGATGGGCACCATATCCTAACCAATGCCAACAACCATGGAAACAACCTCCCCAATCATGGAAACAACCCTAGAGTGGGACAACAATGGAATAAAACACTTACTAAATACTAATAAGCTTATCAACAACCTCCTTATCAGCAATAACAATAAGCTCTAATTCCTAACCCCCAATCAGAATCTCAACCAAAAGCTACACAACTACCTACTCAACCAATGCCTAATCCTAACAATAAATTTTCTTAGCCACCTATTCCACTGAACCAACTCAATACCCTACCTATTATGTTGATATCAAAAATATCCATCTTCACTCAGGAAGAGAACTTCCTTCACCAGCTAGACCTACCATTACTAAAATTACAAAAGAACCACATTTGCTATATAATGACCCGAAACAAGGATAAAAGATGATGTAATCTGATCTATAGCAACCTACACATAATTCTAGCAAGGATAAAATGTAGGGTAATGAGCCACCATTTCTTGAAAGGTTACAAGAAAATAAGACTGACCTCAGTTAGAATTTGATTCTAAATTTGTCAATCAACTCAAAGACATTTTTGTCAAAATACCATTAATTCAAACTATTAAGGATGTGCCCATCTACAATAAACTAGTTAATGACATATGCATTAAGAAGTCAGGAAGAAAGAGGAAAGACCCATCTACTATACAGGTCATTGGAAAACTAGTTGATATTATGCTTGGAAACTCAATTCTACCCAAATATATAGATCTAGGAATTCCTTTAGTAAATGTCACAATCAATGGTACAATGATAAAAAATACACTTTGATTGACTTGGGGGCAACAATAAATGTAATGACAAAAAAATCATGGATGATTTGAAATTGGAAGGATTAAGACCAACAACCACAATATTGCAGCTTGTAGATAGATCAACAATTAAACTTGAAGGAGTTTTGGAGGATGTGGTAGTAGTGGTAGACTCTGGGAGTACCCTACATATTCATTGTTCTCTAGCCAAAAGTAATCTTAGGAGGATATCCTATCATCCTTGGAAGAATGTGGTTAAAAATGCTAATGCATTCATTAGATGTATATCTGGTAATATGATCATCTCCAATTGAACTCGCACAAAAAAATTATGATCTACCCCCTTGCATAGCCATTTAATGAAGAAGACCAAACAATTTGGGTGGAAGAACCATAAGAAGATGAAAACTCGAGTTGATCAAATCATGATGTTGGAGAAGTTAGGCATAATAGAAGGACAAGAGGAGGATGTTTCTCTTTCAAATGTTCTAAAAAACAAATTATGGTAAGAATGAAGAAGAGGATGGAAAATTTCAATGCATAAGATTCCTAAAAATCAAATATTTCCGCAACAAAGTACTATGAATGTTCCAGGTAATAACTACATCCTACACCAACTTCTTCCGCATGATTGTATCTTGAATTCTGTAAGTAGTAGTATATGCTCCATGACTGATCTTTGTAAAATAGTGGAGATTACACTAGGTAATTCACTCAATGTGAACAAAACATTGAGCATACAACAAGAATAGTCATAATTTCCCACTCAAAAGCACAAGACAACATTTACATGGGATTACGAGACATATATGGAATCCATCCTAAACTATGTATGCATAAGATATACATCATGGATATCTGCAAGCCAATAAGAATGCTACAAAGGAGAATTAACCTAGTAGTGATGGATATAGTGAAAGAAGAACTTAAAAATTATTGGATGTTGGATTCATATATCCAATTTCAGATAGTCAATGGGTGTCACCACTTGTTATTGTACCTAAAAATAATATAAAATGGAGAATTTTTGTAGACTATAGGGATTTGAATGCAACAACAAAGAAGGATCATTTTCCACTCCCTTTTATTGATCAGGTACTCGACACTCTTGCTAGAAAAAAAAGTATTTTTCTTTTCTGGATGGTTATAGTGGCTATAACCAAATTTAGATTACACCAGAGGATCAAGACAAGACCACATTCACATGCCCATGGGGAACTTTTTCATACTCTATTCTTCCCTTTGGTCTATGTAATGCACCTACCACATTTTAGAGAGTAATTCTTAGCATCTTCTCAGATCTAACCAATGATTACATGGAGGTATATATGGATGATTTTATAGTCCATAGAAGTACTTTTGATGAATCAATGAAGAACTTAGACAAGGTTATCAAGATATGCAAGGAGCATAACCTATCCTTGAGAAACGAAAAATGTTATATGATGATGTCTCGAGGGGATACTTGTTGGGTCATTATCCGTCGTTTCTTGGAATACGAATATGATAGATCAAGAAAAAATATTAGTAATTACAAACCTACCAACACCTAAAAAGCATAAGGATGTAAGGAGATTCTTGGGATATGTTGGGTATTAAAGAATATTTATTCAAGATTTCAGTAGAATTACAACACCATTATTTTTTTGTTGGGAAAGGATGTTGCATTTGTATGGACAGAGAAATGTGAAGCTGCATTCAAAACTTTGAAGCAAATGCTAACTTTTGCACTGTTTTAAGAGGACAAATTGGAGTTTTCCATTTCATATACACATTGATGCCTCAGATCATGCCATTGGAGTTGTTTTAGGAAAAAAGATGGGATACTCAATTATGCAATCTATTATGTTAGTAAGAACTCGTAACATGTTGAGCTTAACTTCGCGATCATTGAGAAAGAATCTTTTTAGTTGTATATGCCATCAACAAGTTCAAGAACTATATCATGGGTTATCCAATATTTATCCACACAGACCATGTTGCCATTAAATATCTGATCAATAAACCAGTTGTAAGTAATAGGATAATCAAATGGTTTTTTCTCTTACAAGAGTTTGATGTAACAATTGTGGATAAGCTTGGGAAAGACAATGTTGTAGCAGATTTTCTCTCAAGAATAGAGAATAATAATGAGGAAGAAATAGTGGAGGACTCTTTTCTAGATGAAAACTTCTTTTCCATTTCCACCTAGACACCCTGGTATGCTGATATAGCCAACTATTTGGTTTAAGGTAAGACACCTCCACATAATTTATATTCTAAAAAGAAATATATTGTTGAGAAAAGTGTGAATTTTTCTTAGATAGTTGGTTTCCTATTCCACATAGGGAAGGATAATGTTATGAGAATATGTATAGATGATGAGGAAATTTATGATGTCCTCAAATCCTACCATAATGATCCATATGGAGGACACTTTGCTGCAAAAAAATAACATCGCATAAAGTATTAACAATAGGGTATTATTGGCCTACACTACACAAGGATGCAACATTATATGCAAGAAGATGTGATAAGTGCCAAAGAATGAGAAATCCTACCAAATCAGATGAAATGCTATTGCAGCCTTAGAGTAGACACCTATAATTTGGCTCGAGCAATTTAAATACTTAAATTGCACTAGTTATACCCTTCCTCGCAAATTGATGACATATTGTCAATATCACGATTTTCTCTACTCATCATTAATTAATTACATTATGTTAGTTAATTAACTCTTCTATCCAACAACGATGCCAATTAACGACCTTCCATTAATCAACTCCCCTTTCTATCTAGATTAATTAATTATTTCTAATTAATTAAGTTCCCATTTCTATCTAGATTAATTAATTATTTCTAATTAATTAATACCCCATTTTGTCTATATTAATTAACAATTCTTAATTAATTAATTATCTCTTCTATTTAATCAATAAATCATCATTTATTTGATTAAAATCCTCTCATAACATAAATCATACTAACTATTCCTCTAAAAAGATTCTATAAGCTTGCACACCTATTAATTAATCACTTTGGTTAATTAATAAACCCCCTCAATCCCCATGAGTCACTAGAGGACAAACTAAACTCTCCTAAAGTAAACTCAACCACTTCTAAACCATGTTTATCCATAACTAACCTAGCTTTGCTATTATCCCACATACAATAGGATGCAAAGCTTCTTCAAACCATTGGGTTATAAAAGGAACCCTCCTCTAACCTTTCTACTTACACCTAAATGAGCATAGAGCCTATACTATAGCCATTTTATCATCTTAGAGAATTATTCCATTAGAGGAGCTAGTTATCTTCATTTCTTGCATTCATCCATCCAAGTTTTGAAGTCATATGGAGATATGTCAAATGGTCTTATAGTCATGGATTGACAAGACTCCATTCTTGAAAACCTTGGGATTCAAGCATACAATCAACCCTTTTTATTGCTAAGGATATAAATAGGTTAATTTCATTAGCATTCAATTAGAGATAGAGGTTAATTTGTTTAGCATGTTATTTTGAATCTTGATTTCATGTTCTAATGCAAATATGTTAATAGATTAGCTTTGCTTAAGCTCTAAGCATGATGGTATACTGATCTAGTTAGCATTGTATTGAAGTTATTAGGTGTTAGATTTGATTTCTTTTGCATTTTTAAATAATTCATATACACATTTGGCATGCTTGGTGGGACTTAGTCCATTTTCCTTTGCACTTAATTTCAAGTTTTTGTAGTTATGTTTCAATTTTGGTTACTAACCCTCTTTTACACATGTTGATCTAACTTATTTTTCTTAACTTGTTTTATTGATTTTACATGTGTTGAGTCTTCCTTGTAGGTATAAAGGAGGAAAAGTGCTGTCAAAATTGGATCTTGATGGGAAAATTTCAAGATTTCTCCATTTTTTCATGTTTAGATCTTCATTTTTCAACATTCTACATGCTAGTTTTGTCAATTTCTTGAAAATCTTAAATTCTTGAGCATGAAGTTTAGTGTTTGATAGTTTTGAGTCTTCTATTTACATATAAATGTTGTGGGTTGATGTCAAAATTGAATTTTGGAGAGAAAATTTCAAGATTTCTCCATGTTTTCATTTTTAGAGCTTACTTTTTCATCATTCTACATGCTAGTTGTGAATGTTAATCTTTGACAATTATTGAGTCTTCTATTCATATATTAATGTGATGGGTTGTCAAAATTGACTCTTGTTTGGAAAAAAATGACCTTTTTGCAAATTAAGGGACATTTTTTCATATTTTTTTGAGTACATGTTAAGTGCATACCTGTGAGCATAAGAGCATATGTGTAACCCATCTTCCGAAGGCCATAACTTTTACTCCCGAAATATAAATGACTCCGCTTTTATTTTACGTTGGAAAGCTATTGAAATGAACTATGCAATGAAAATATAAATTTGAGATATATACTTACAGAAATTACATATTTTCCATTTATTGTAAAACAGTCATTTTCTAACATGTATAATGTTTTGATGAATGTTGTATTTCCATAATTTACTTGATTGAGAACAAAGCTTGTGTATTATCTTCTCTTGCACCTTTTGGTGATCTTGAGAATAAAAAATAACTTTGATTTCTATCTTTTAACATTTGGAAAACATTGGAAATTTGATTATTCATTTTTCTTAAGGGAATGAACCTTTTACAAAGCACGTTTTTATAATCCTTTGATTTGAAGTTTTCCATTTTATCTGGTTGGGATAAAGTATAGATTGAGCAACAAGGGCGGAAGCCTGATAAATATAATTAATCTCAATCAACCATTTACACAGAGTGAGCTGCAATACTTATAGGTATTGTACAACTAAATACAAACAAGAAACTAAGTTGCACAGGTGCAACCATATTCCAAATTACATAAGCTTCCAATATTACATCCGGGAAGCACAACAATAATATTGTTAAAACAATATAACAACATCCGTAATAAAACAAATATGGTTAATAAAACCAAATAACAACATTATTTAATTAATAACATTAATTAAATAATTAATTATATAATGCATAATTAATTAACCTAACATTCCCCCTTAATTGTGCATTGTCTCAAGGGATGAGGAGAGGAATTCTTTGAACAACTCAAACTTGTCACATGCAAGTGAATTCGTGAAGATATCTACCCGTTTTTCAGTTGTTGGACAAAATTAAAGCTAGATGTTGTGCTTCAACACATGCTTGCATGTAAAAATGAACATGTACCTCAATGTGATTTTTTATTTCATGAAACATTGGATTGTGAACAAGTTTGAGAACACCTTCATTTTCAACATACATGGTGGTTAGTTTGTCCTGTGGTATTCCAAGTCCTTCTAGTATGCGATGTAGCCAAATTACTTCGAGACAACTTCTCCGCATAACGATACTTAGCTTCTTTAGAAGATCGAGAAATGAAGTGTTGTTTCTTACTTCCCCATGATATTGGTCCAGATCCCATAAAGAATACAAATCCATAATTGGATTTTCTATCATCAATGTTACCTACATGATCTGAATATGAATATCTAGTCAAGAAGAAGATGTCGTTCTTCTTGTATTCTAGACCAAGATCTACTAATCCTTTGAGATATCTAAAGGTATGCTTTTCTGATTTCCAATGACAAATTTTGGGTTCCTGCATGAACCTAGATAGATAGATCATTGCAAAGTTGATATCTAGTCTAGTGTAGGTCGGGTAAATAAGAGTCCCGATTAGTTGCTAATAAAGAGTGGTACTTACCTCGGGGATGGATCCGATCGAGATAACTACAATCTGTTCTCCATAGGTGTAGAAATTGGTGTGCAATCCATCATCCTAAATTTCTTGAGTGTTGTCTTGGTATATTTCATTTGAGAAACAAATATGTGATTCTCTTTCTACCATACTTCCAATCCAAGACAATAATGCATCAGCCCGAGATTGGTCATGTCGAACGATCGATTAAGATCTTTCTTTGTTACATCGATCATCCTCACTAAATTGCCAGTGATGACTAGATCATCGACATAGAAAACAACAATCACAATCTCCCCCTTGATTTTTGAGGTAAAGATTGGGATCATATGGATTTATAACAAATCCATGTTGTACGATATGCTCATCAATTTTGATGTACCATGCCCGGGTGCCTATTTAAGGCCATACAAAGATTTCTGAGTCTGCATACCTTTGCTTCTTGACTAGGTACTACATATCCCTCAAGTTGAGTCATGTAGACTTCTTGTAAATCTCCATTTAGGAAGGCACTTTTTACGTCCATCTAATGGACTTTCCAACCAAACTATGTAGCTAGAGCAAAGATCATCCTGATCGTTTTGATCTTAGCTATGGGAGAAAATATATCCTCATAGTCAATGCCTTCTTTTTGTGTATACCCCTTTGCTACTAGTCTCGCTTTATACTTGTCCACTGTCCCATTTGCTTTGTACTTTGTTTTAAATATCCATCTGCATCTAATGGGTTTCTTCCTTGGTGGAAGATCGACAAGCTGCCAAGTTTTATTTTTCATCACTGATTGATATTCAAAATCCATGACATCTTTCTAAGATTTTGATTGTAGGGCTTCTAGATTGTAGAGGGCTCATCAGATTCAATAACTCTACTCATCAAATAAAAGTTAACTTCTTCTCTTGCTTTACTACAATTACGGTCTAGGGGTGGATGTATCCAGTGGAGCATCCATTTTTACATCTTGTAATGTGCTAGTAAACCACTTGGGCATACTCGAACTATTCCTATGGGTTGTGGTTCTTTCTAATCAACAAAATCATCCCCATCTTCACTTTCATCATATGTGGGAACATCAACTTCAATTTTTACAACTAGTGATAAATCTACATCTGGTGAGTCTAGAATAGGAGACTTTGCTTCCTTCTTCTAAAAAACTCAACATCTCTACTGGTGTAGAATATTCTAGTCTTAGGATCCATCAATATGTACCCAAGAGTCTCTTCATTGTACCTAATGAAGACAAGTTTCTGTGACTTCATGTCCAATTTATTTATGTTCTGCTTTGGTATGTGCATGCTTACTTTGGATCTGAATACTTTGAGGTGTGTAATATATGGTTTCTCGTTTTGACCATGCTTCATGTGGCATTACTCCATCAAGAGAAATTGTGGGCACTCTATTCAACAAATACACTATTGTCTTTACTACTTCTACCTAGAATGTCTTTGCAAGTCTAGAGTCATCGATCATACATCACACCATTTCCATGATAGTATGATTTCTTCTCTCAACAACACCATTCTATTGCGGTGTGTGTGGAGGAGGCATTTTTCGATGAATCTTGTGAGTTTGTAGGTAGTCTTTAAACTCATTACTAGTGAATTCCCCCTCAATCTGAGTAGAGATTTCTAATGTGATGACCAGTTTCATTCTCAACGGCTACTTTAAACCTCTTGAAGGTTTCAAAATCTTCACTTTTCTTGTGAAGACAAAAAAATCCACATTTTCCTTGAATAGTCATCAACACATAACATGAAGTACTGAAATCCAAAATGACTCGGTTGCATCGACCAAAAATATCGGTATGAACTAGGTTAATTTTTCCATGAGATCAAAATGTACTCTTCTAGAATGAGGCTCTATGTTGTTTTCTCTGCTAGGTAGTGAGGACACTTGTCTGTATCCTTTTGAAGAGATGGTAACCCATGTACCATATTACACCGAGCAAAGTGTCTCGAGATACTTGAAACTTACATGACCAAGTCTCCGATGCCACAACTGTGCTGAGGTAGAGTTCTTAGCCATAAGTGCTTGATCATCTCTGTGAAAAAAATCAAGTTGGAACATGCGTCCCACATTGGAGGATTTTGCAACTATTTTCAAGCCTCATGATTTATCTCGAATCAAACACGTTTTCTTGCCAAAATGACTATCAAAGTCAATTTTTAGATTGTGATCAAGGAGTTGATTGACTGAAAGAAGATTCTTTGTCAACCTAGGGACATATAAGACATCTGATAGTCTGTAGTTGCATGAACCAAGGGGTAGAAAGATGTTCCCAATCCCCTGAACTATATATGAAGAATCATCTCCCAATGAAACATGATTTTTTGATGGCGTGTCCCTCATTGAACTAAACTAGTCTCATGGCTAGTCATGTGTCGAGTGGTTCTTGAGTCAACATACCGAGACATCATTAGATGATATGTATGGCTCACTTGATCGAGTAGTATATAAGAAGTCTTCATTATCTAAATGTTCTTCTTGCTCAAAGAATATTTCCTTCTTGATGGGGTCTTCTTTTACGCTTCCCCTTTTTCTACACGTGATTGTGGTTAGAATGTTCCTTGTAAGATTGTTGTTGTGGAGCTCAAGTTAGTTGCTTGACGAACCTTTCTTGTAAGTATTTTACCAACAATCTTTTAAGTCATGTCCTCTTTTACAAATTGGACATTGCTTCTTCTATTGTTTGTCCACTGTATTGATTTTGATGTTGGGAATTTTGATAGTCAGGGTCAAAGCATATAAGCGTGTCCCACTTTTTGTTGATATAAAATGACCAAACATGCATTTTTAAGGCTATAAATACCAAGGTTGGGATCTTTTTACGATGATTTTTTTAAATTTTTATAGTATTTTTAATTATTTATTTACTAGTCGTGATTTTATTTTATGGCCACAAAGTTTTACTTTGACCCGGAATTAGGTTTTCCTTTACCTTTTCCTTTCCATTTTTGATGTGAAGAAAGTGCCTTCTCCTCTTCATCATCCTTATTATGCATTGCTTCCTCTTGTTGTAGTAGGTTTACCAATTTGTCAAAACTAACTCATGTCATATTTGACAATTTTAGTTATGTTATAAAATTACGGTATGAAGAAGGGAGTGCTCTTAGAATAATGGGAACGAGATCATCATCTTTGACCACTTCTCCTAGGGCTAGAAGTGAAGCCCTCAATTCTATAACTCTTCTTAAGAAAGATTCAATTTTCTCATTTTGTTTGAACTTCAGTGTGTGTAACTGACTCTGTAAATTCAAAATGACATTCTTGTTTTTGGCCTCATACATCGTGCTCAACTTATCCCATGCTTCTTTGGCTGTTGTGGCATCATGAATGTGGGGTTGCACATCATCGACACTCCAAACAAGATGATGAGTTTGGATTTCTGATATTCTCTATCAAACTACCATTGTTGTGTTGTATCAGTAGCTGATCTGGTCATAGTACCAGTCACAATAGGCCAGATCTCTTCAAACTCAAGTTGTGTCTTGATTTTTGTCTTCCATGTAACATAGTTATTTCCTCTGAGTAGTTGTGAATTCAAAAAAAAATTTAGGGGCATTGGTACCCATTTTATAGAAAACACTGATAGGGTTTGAATCTTATCACTCTAGGTATAAGGTCTCCCAATATATATACTGTTAGTCTGATATATCAAACCTTTCTATATAGGCACCCTTTCGATATACCTGACGGTATGTGGAAGAAGCTTTCCCTTTCTATATACCCGGTGGTACATGAAAGAGGCATTATCATATGTAAATAATTCAATACATGGTACCAAGATAGTACTAAAAGAGGTTTGTGTGATTATTGACATCGACTCAAAGAAATATCCTCATACATAACTAACTTCGCTATATACTTGGATAATTTCTCAGTTTGGATTTATGTCATGCAATCATTCATAGACGGATGGGATGGCTCATAGTGTGTGCACTATGACCTTATTAATCCCTATCAATTTAAAGGGTTGATGCCTAAATGACGTTGTTGTAGCTATATTAGGCATTAAGTGTAGTAGTAATCGCGATGACTTTACCCGTAAGCACTTCCCAAAGGCAATCGCATATATCGAATCTTTTGTGAATGAGATCTAGGATCTCATGAGTGTTTCAAAACCAATTTTTATTGTTTTTGAGTACAATATTTTGCTAGTTTCTAAGTAGTTACAAAGTTTGCAGTTGACTATGGCAACCTACAAATTAGTGCAATATTTTGAAGTATACAAATTACATTCAAAAATTTGAAAAAATTGAATGGTAGGAAAATTGTTTTTGTTTTGCAGGCCCTAGTGGCCTCCAGAGCCCAAAATGACCCACTATGCCAAAAATTGCAAAAATATAGCTGAAAATGCAATTTTTGGATAGGCCTCCTTTTGCAAAAAATGCCCGAAATGAAAAAATAGGCCTATTAGGAGAAATTTTTTTACCCTAAATTAGGGTTTTTCTCGCTAAATATTTAGTGACCTGTTTAGTTATAACTAAATGGTTTAGCAATGGTTTTTCCACTAAATCCTCCTCCAAATTTGGTTGTTTACTATTTTTTCTCGCTAAATTTCAAAATAGTGTAAAAATTTGGATTGTTTGGGGGTTTGAACTTTGCACCACTCTCCCCCAAAGCATTCTCACTAGCCACTTCAAACGTGCCCTAGCTCAAATGCAATAAATTAGAGATAATTATATTCAACCTCAAAAGAAAATTTATCGACCTTTTCAAATGATTGCATGGCGAGAGAGGATTACACGTGGAAGTTGAGTTAGAAGATGGTTTGGGGATAGAGGATTTAGGGTTAAGGTGTCGAAACAGATTTAAACTTTGTTTTTATTGAGAAAACCACCTCTTCCTTATTATTCTACACCGCTTTGCTTTGGATCATTGTTTTTATCTATCATGATTTGAATACCTCATCTCCATGTCAAAGATTATGCGAGTTCCATAATCAATGTATGGTTGCAGGTAGGAGGAGGATGGGAGCTCTCCAACTCGCCATTGTGTGTTTTGTATTCCACGTTGTCGTTGTTTATTATGTTGTTTGCTTGTAGGTCCATAAGAGCTTCATCATTTATCTTAATTGTGTTGTATTTTGTGCAGGGTTTTCCATGGAGTCCTTGTTCACCGATCTCTAAATAATGCAAAGCTCAAATTTTTATTGATGCAAGTTGCAGTGTGTCGTGTGGAGGGGTCGTGGGAGTGGAGGATGTTGTGTGTAGAGGTTAGGAGGAACTTGCCAAAGGTGTAGAAAAGAAGCTCAATTAGGGCTCTATCCTCTTTCAACTCGTCAAGAATTGTATGGCTTGCCAATGATCAAAGTATCCCGAGTCCACTTCAATGAACTTGACTCGATTTTTAATGCAACCAACTCGCCAAAACTAACAAATTGCTTGTATCGGTGGCAATCCTTCCTTAAACTACTTGATGCACATCTCGGTCGGGGATCTTGACCTGAAATGTTTCCTCCACATACGAGAGTATGATAATAATAGCAGAAACTATAGTGCTTCTCTAAATTAGAGACAAAACCCCTAATGGGGAAAAAATTAACAATAATTTTTTTTAATTTTCTATACTTGTAGCAAAAATTTTTCGTCTTTGGGTGCACTAGTGAAAAAACAAATTTGCGTTCAAACACCTAGAATGAACAAGAGGATGTGGGGAGGTAGGGATGGGGCTGGGAGTTTGTGGGAGGCTACCCAGCTCTCAATTACTACAAACATGTCTCCAATCTCCTCTATTTTGGCTAATCTCTCTTGTCACATCTTCATAGGTCCAAATTCTTTCTCTCGGTACCAAATGTAGATTGAAGCAATAGGGGTGGAAGCATGTTAAATAATGCTAATCTCAAACAACCATTTACACAGGAGTGAGCTGCAATACTTATAGGTATTGTACAATTGAATACAAACAAGAAACTAAGTTACACAGGTGCAACCATATTCCAGATTACATAAGCTTCCAATATTACATCCGGGGAAGCACAACAATAATATTGTTAAAACAATATAACAAATCCGTAATAAAACACATATGGTTAATAAAACCAAATAACAACATTATTTAATTAATAAATTAATTATATAATGCATAATCAATTAACCAAATCAAAGACATTTTTCAATCAACTCAAAGACATTTGTGTCAAAATACCATTGATACAAGCTATTAAGGATGTGCCCATCTACAATAAACTAGTTAAGGACCTATGCATTAAGAAGTAAAGAAGAAAGAGGAAAGTCCCATCTCTATACATGTCATTGGATAAAAAATACACTATTGACTTGGGGGTAAAACTAAATGTAATGACAAAACAAATCATGGATGATTTGAAATTGGAAGGATTAAGACCAATAACCACAGTCTTGCAGCTTGTAGAAAGATCAACAATTATACCGAAGGAGTTTTGGAGGATGTGGTAGTAGTGGTAGACTCTTGGGAGTACCCTACTGGATTCATTGTTCTCTAGCCAAAGAAATATTAGGAGGATATCCTATCATCCTCGGAAGACCGTGGTTAACAACTGCTAATGCATTCATTAGATGTATATCCGTAATATGATCATATCCAATTGAAGTGGCACCAAAAATCTTATGATCTACCCCCTTGCACAACCATTTAATGAAGAAGACAAAACCATTTCGGTGGAAGAACCAGAAAGAAGACAACAACTCAATTCATCAAATCATGATGTTGGAGAAGTTAGGCATAATAGAAGGGCAAGAGGAGGATGTTGTTATTTCTAACATTCTTAAAAATAATTATGGTAAGAATGAAGAAGAGGATGGAAAATTGTATGCATAAGTCATGTCCTCTTTTACAAATTGGACATTGCTTCTTCTATTGTTTGTCCCCGTGATATTGATTTTGATGTTGGGAATTTTGATAGGAATTAGGTTTTCCTTTACCTTTTCCTTTCCATTTTTGATGTGAAGAAAGTGCCTTCTCCTCTTCATCATCCTTATTATGCATTGCTTCCTCTTGTTGTAGTAGGTTTACCAATTTGTCAAAACTAACTGTCATATCTGACAAGTTTAGTGTTGTTACAAAAATACGGTATGAAGAAGGGAGTTCTCTTAGAATAATGGGAATGAGATCATCATATTTGACCACTTCTCCTAGGGCTAGAAGTGAAGCCCTCAATTCTGCAACTCTTCTTAAGAAAGCTTCAATTTTCTCATTTTTTTTAAACTTCAGTGTGTGTAACTAACTCTGTAAATTCAAAATGACATTCTTGTTTTGGCCTCATACACTTGTGCTCAACTTATCCCACGCTTCTTTGGCTGTTGTGGCATCACGAATGTGGGGTTGCACATTGTCGAACACTCCAAACAAGATGATGAGTTTGGATTTATGATCTTCTCTATCAAACTTCCATTGTTGTGTTGTATCGTAGGTGATCTCGGTCATAGTACCCGATCCACATAGGCCGGATCTCTTCAAACTCAACTTATTTCTTGATTTTTGTCTTCTATGTAACATAGTTATTTCCTCCGAGTAGTTGTGAATTGGGAAGAAAAAAAATTTAGGGGCATTGGTACCCATTTTATAGAAAACAATGATAGGGTTTGACTCTTACCACTCTAGGTATAAGGCCTCCCAATATATATCTTCATCGATCGATATATTGAACCTTTCTATATAGGCACCCTTTCGATATAACCGACGGTATGTGGAAGTAGCTCGCCCTTTATATATACCTAGTGGTACATGAAAGAGGTGTTATCATATGTTCAAATAATTCAATACATGGTACCAAGATAGTACTAAAAGGAGGTTTGTGTGATTATTGACACCGGCTCAAAGAAATATCCTCATACGTGCGCGTAACCCATATATACTTGGATAATTTCTCGGTTTGGATTTATGTCATGAAATCATTCACGAGACGGATGGGATGGCCCATTGTGTGTGCACTATGACCTTATTACTCCTTGTCGATTTAAAGGGTTGATGCCGGATGACGTTGTCGAAGCTATATTAGGCATTAAGTGCGGTAGTAATCGCGACGAATTTTACCCATAAGCACTTCCCAAAGGCACCGTATATACGAATCTTTGCGAATGAGATCCAGGATCTCATGAGTGTTTCAAAACCAATTTTATTGTTTTTTAGTACAATATTTTGCTAGTTTCTAAGTAGTTACAAAGTTTGAAGTTGACTATGGTAACCTACAAATTAGTGCAATATTTTGAAGTATACAAATTACATTCAAAATTTGGAAAAATTGAATGGTAGGAATTTTTTTGGTTTTACAAGCCCTAGTGGCCTCAGAGCCTAAAATGACCCACTATGCCAAAAATTGCAAAAATATAGCTGAAAATGCAATTTACGGATAGGCATCCTTTTGCAAAAATGCACGAAATGAAAAAATAGGCCTATTAGGAGGTTTTTTAAACCCTAAATTAGGAGTTTTTCTCGCTAAATATTTAGTGACTGTTTAGTTATAAATAAATGGTTTAGCGATGGTTTTTCCACTAAATCCTCCTCCAAATTTGGTTGTTTACTATTTTTGCTAAATTTCAAAATAGTGTAAAAATTTGGATTGTATGGAGGTTTGAACTTTGCACCACTCTCCCCCAAAGCATTCTCACTAGCCACTTCGGTGCCCCTAGCTCAAATGCAATAAATTAGAGATAATTATATTCAACCTCAAAAGAAAATTCTTCGACCTTTTCACATGCATGCATGGCGAGAGAGGATTACACGTGGCGCTTGAGTTAGAAGATGGTTTGGGGATAGAGGATTTAGGGTTAAGATGTCGAAACATATTTAAACTTTGTTTTTATTGAGAAAACCACATCTTCCTTATTATTCTACACCGCTTTGCTTTGGATCATTGTTTTTATCTATCATGATTTGAATACCTCGTCTCCATGTCAAAGATTATGCGAGTTCCTAATCAATGTATGGTTGTAGGTAGGAGGAGGATGGGAGCTCTCCAACTCGGCCTTTGTGTGTTTTGTATTCCACGTTGTCATTGTTTATTGTGTTGTTTTTTCTTGTAGGTCCGTAAGAGCTTCATCATTTATCTTGATTGTGTTGTATTTTGTGCGGGTTTTCCATGGAGTCCTTGTTCACCGATCTCTAAATAATGCAAAGCTCAAATTTTTATTGATGCAAGTTGCGGTGTCGTGTGGAGGGTCATGGGAGTGGAGGATGTTGCGTGTGGAGGTTAGGAGGAACTTGCCAAAGTGTAGAAAAGGAGCTCAATCGGGGCTATATCCTCTTTTCAACTCATCAAGAATTGTATGGTTTGCGAATGATCAAAGTATCCCAGTCCACTTGATGAACTTGACTCAGATTTTTAATGCAACCAACTCGCCAAAACCAACAAATTACTTGACTCGGTGGAATCCTTCCTTAAACTACTTGATGCACATCTCGGTCGGGGATCTTGACCTGAAATGTTTCCTCCACATGCGAGAGGCATGCTAATAATAGAAGAAACTATAATGTTTCTCTAAATTAGAGACAAAAACCCTAATGGGAAAAAATAAACAATAATTGTTTTTAATTTTCTATACTTGTAGCAAATTTTTTGTGGTGCTTTGGTGCACTAGTGCGAAAACAAATTTGCGTTCCAAACACATAGAATGAACATGAGGATGTGGGGAGTTAGGGATGGGGTTGGGAGTTTGCAGGAGGCTGCACAGGCTCTCAATTACTACAAATATGTCTCCAATCTCCTCTATTTTGGCTACTCTCTCTTGTCACACTTTATAGGTCCAAATTCTTTCTGCGGTACCAAATGTAGATTGAGCAATAGGGGGTGGAAGCTTTGTTAAATAATGCTAATCTCAAACGACCATTTACACATGGTGAGCTAATTCTTATAGGTATTATGCAGTTGAATACAAACAAGAAACTAAGTTACACAGGTGCAACCATATTCCATATTACATAAGCTTCCAATATTACATCCAGGAAGCACAACAATAATATTGTTAAAACAATATAACAACATCTCTAGTAATAAAACACATATGGTTGATAAAACCAAATAACAACATTATTTAGTGAATAACATTAATTATATAATGCAAAATTAATTAACCAAATCAAAGACATTTTTCAATCAACTCAAAGACATTTGTGTCAAAATACCATTGATACAAGCTATTAAGGATGTGCCCATCTACAATAAACTAGTTAAGGACCTATGCATTAAGAAGTAAAGAAGAAAGAGGAAAGTCCCATCTCTTTATACATGTCATTGGATAAAAATACACTAATTGACTTGGGGGAAAAACTAAATGTAATGAAAAAACAAATCATGGATGATTTGAAATTGGAAGGATTAAGACCAATAACCACAATCTTGCTTGCACTTGTAGAAATATCAACAATTATACTTGAAGGAGTTTTGGAGGATGTGGTAGTAGTGGTAGACTCCTGGGAGTACCCTGTTGACTTCATTATTCTCTAGCCAAAAGAAATCTTAGGAGGATATCCTATCATCCTCGGAAGACCGTGGTTAATAACTGCTAATGCATTCATTAGATGTATATCAGTAATATGATCATATCCAATGGAAGTGGCACCAAAAAACTTATGCTCTACCCCTTGCACAACCATTTAATGAAGAAGATAAAACCATTTGGGTGGAAGAACCAGAAGATGACAACAACTCAATTCATCAAATCATGATGTTGGAGAAGTTAGGCATAATAGAAGGGCAAGAGGAGGATGTTGTTCTTTCTAACATTATAAAAAATAATTATGGTAAGAATGAAGAAGAGGATGGAAAATTGTAATGCATAAGATGTCCTAAAAATCAAATATTTCCTTGAGTAAAGAGTACTATGAATGTTCCAGGTAATAACTGCATCCTACACCAGCTTCTTCCACATGATTGTATCTTGAATTATGTAAGTAGCGATATGCTCCATGAATAAACTTTATAAACAAGTGGAGATTACACCAAGTAATTCACTCAATGTGAACAAAACATTGAGCATGCGGTAAAGAATAGTTGATAATTTTCCTACTCAAAAATCACAAGACAACATTTACATGGGATTATGGAGACATGTATGGAATCCATCCTAAACTATGTACTCATAAGATATACATCATGGATATCTTGAAGCCAATAAGATAATCTGAAGGATAGTGAACCCAATAGTGAGGGATATAGTGAAAGAAGAACTAAAAAAATTATTGGATGTTGGATTCATATATCCAATTTTAGATAGTCAATGGGTGTCACCACTTGTTATTATACCTAAAAAGAATGGAAAATGGAGAATTTTTGTAGACTATAGGGAGTTGAATGCAACAACAAAGAAGGATCATTTTCTACTCCCTTTTATTGATCAGGTACTCGACACTCTTGCTAGAAAAAAAAGTATTTTTCTTTTCTAGATGGTTACAGTAGCTATAACCAAATTTAGATTGCACCAGAGGATCAGGACAAGACCACATTCACATGCCCATGGGAACTTTTTCATACTCTATTCTTCCCTTTAGTACGTGTTATGCATCTACCACATTTTAGAGAGTGATTCTTAGCATCTTCTCAGATCTAACCAATGATTGCATGGAGGTATATATGGATGATTTTATAGTCCATAGAAGTAATTTTGATGAAGCAATGAAGAACTTAGACAAGGTTCTCAAGATATGCAAGGAGCATAACCTATCCTTGAGAAACGAAAAATGCTACATGATGATGTCTGAGGGGATAGTGTTAGGTCATTATTTGTCATCTACTGGAATCCAAGTAGATCCAACAAAAATATCAGTGATTATAAACCTGCTAACACCTAAAAATCATAAGGATGTAAGGAGCTTCTTGGGACATGTTGGGTATTATAGGAGATTTATTCAAGATTTCAATAGAATTACAACACCATTATTTGTTTTGTTGGGAAAGGATGTTGCATTTGTATGGACAGAGAAATGTGAAGTGGACTCAAAACTTTTAAGCACATGCTAACTTTTGCACCTATTTTAAGAGGTCATATTGAAGTTTTCCATTTCATATACACACTGATGCTTCAGATCATGTCATTGGAGTTGTTTTAGGTCAAAAATATTGGATTCTCAATTATGCAATCTATTATTTCAGTAAGAACATACAACATGTTGAGCTTAAGCTATACGGTCATTGAGAAAGAATATTTTCGGTTCTATATGCCATCAACAAGTTTAAGAACTATATCATGGGTTATCCCATATTTATCCACACAGATCATGTTGCCATTAAATATCTGATCAATAAACTAGTTGTAAGCGCAGGATAATCGGTTGGTTTTTTTCTCTTACAAGATTTTGATGTAACAATTATGGATAAACTTGAGAAATACAATGTTGTAGCAGATTTTCTCTCAAGAATGGAGAATAATAATGAGGAAGCAATAGTGGATGACTCTTTTCTAGATGAGCACTTGTTTTCCATTTCAACCAAGACACCCTAGTATGCTGATATAGCCAACTATTTGGTTTAAGTTAAGACACCTCCACACTGATTTATATTCGAGAAGAAATATATTGTTGAGAAAAGTGTGAATATATCTTGGATAGTTGGTTTCTGTACATACCCAAAATTGTAAGGGTACTACACTTCTGAAATGATGTCACATGTTCCCCAATGATGATACAGGTCTCCTCACAAGGTGTTCAGAATCTGGAAAAGCTCTCCAAGCATGCATTAACATCCCACATGCCCCGCTTAGCCCCTACGTGCTTTGTTTTCTCTTCTCCCCTCCTTTTCTTTGTGTTTTGGTCTTCAGTGATGAAACCGCCACCTGCTGCCCGGCGGCGATCTCGTGACCGCCACCCGATCGGGGTGGCGGTCCTTCACACATTTTCTAGAATTCTCTTTTAATGTGACTTGTGTAAATTTTCAACGTTTACCATCTTTTTCACCGCCTTTGCTTGTATTTATGATTATGGTTCCCTGGAATAGTGTTTTGGCATTATTTATGGTTTAAGAGATCAATTTGGTTTTCACCTTTGGGTAAATGGGATTCTATAAATAGCTGGCTTGTGCTCAAGCAAATGGCCCCTCAAATTTTCCTTTGAATTTCTCATTTCAATAGCTTAGCCTTTCAATTTTGCTTAGCATTCATAGTTTTATTTGTTGTATGCATGGTTAGTGTTGTTTAGCTATTAGAAAGCCACATATTCTTCTTGTGCAAAGTGCTGTTATTATTTCATCCAATCAATTGGAGTAGGATAGTTTGATTTTCAGTAGGAAGCCATTAAAGTTGTAGGTTCTGCTCATCAAATAAGATAGTTTCAGGTTTTGGACGTTTTATGTTGCATGACTCGCAATAAATCTTGCTAGAATTACATAAGCCAAGCTCTGTTCTCTTGTGCTATCCCTCTCCTACTCGCATTGTATTCAGTCTACATCCTAAGCTACCATTGTCCCAATATCTACTTCTACTGATGCTAGCATTACACACTTTTCTGGATCCACGTGAGCACGAAAGAACGAGGAGATCACACTGAGGGGACAAGGCCACACACCATCGGATTCACCACTGTTATGCAAAATCTAGGTTCAAGCTTTCAAAGTTCTAGTTAAAGCATATCAAATAGAGTAGCCAATCATTTCATTTTAGTTAATTTTACTTTCGATATTGCCAGGGAAGCTGTGGGGATTGATAGTTTCTGAGAAACTATGATTCACTCCTCACTTCTGAGGTAAGATCGAGAGTCTTTCAAATAGAATAGATCGGTTATCTATTTATTTAGAGTAGATCTACAAGCTACACAGACAAGTAGCTATACTTAGTTACTTTGTCTGTTTTAATTGTGTTATTAGTTTAGTTGTCAATTGCGAGATATATTATATTAGATAAATTGCTCTTTTAAATTTTGTTCAGTAGCTTATCAATAAAATCAGATTTAGGAATATACATAGATATATCTTGCGTAGCTAATTTATTCTGTCATTAGTTAGATTTATATCATTTCCTTCTTGCATGACAATCACGGGACCTAGAGAGCCCAGAGAATACGTATTTGAACCAATCGTGCCTCAACCCAATCTCATTATGGAAATAACTGATATAGATCAGAACCTTAGAATCCAAGTCTTCCAAACAACAACAGACCTACAACAAATCAGCTCACAACTGAGAGGACTAAACATAGAAGATGACAAAGCGCATACGTTTTGGTCAAACCAGCCAAACTATAGATTACCCTAGATAACTATCCACATGACTGTAAAAGGGCCTGAAAGAGAGAAAACATTCGGTTGTGATCCTTTGGTCCCACAGCCTAGACGTAGAGACATTCTCACTGACATAGACACTAGCTTACGAATTCAGGTTGCAAGAATGCCTGTAAGATATTCTGAAAAGATTACACAACTGTTAATTCTGAACATAGAGGTTGAGAAGGCATACAACTATTGGATATTAGGGATTAGGGAATGATTCCACACATGACCATAAGCGGGACCATAACAACCATGAATCTACGGTTGTGATTCACAAATCCCACAACCCAACGAGTCCAAAGGTCAATCCGACATTGACGCTGGTTTACGCTCATTAGTATTTAGATCCACTCCACTTCCACCAACCATTATCACAGTTCTTATCCCGCCTGAATGATACATCCTCATTCGCAATATTTTAGTGTTTTATTTTGATCTATTTTATCTATCTGCGCTTGAATTCTCTTTTCATTTCACAGTGGCGGGAATTTTGGATGGTGTCATTGGAGACACACCGGACATTTCGGTATAACTTCACTTCCCATTTAGGACATTTTTTGTGGACATTAGCAGACTCTGCAGCATCTTGTGCATTGCTTCTTCTCAGAAATGATATGTACGTACCCAAAATTGTAAAGTCTTACACTAAAGACGATGTCACATAACACGATGATGATACGGAGGTCTACTGCTGGTGTTGGGAGATCAGAAAATCTCTCGAGCATGCGTTAACCTCACTTGCTTTGCTGTGCTGCGTCTTTATTTTCTCTTCTCCTCCTTTTCTTTGTGTTTGTCTTTGGTGTGCCTGCTTACTAGCTGGCGTCTGTCTTCTGCCCAGTGAGTGTGATGTGTGCCACTCTCGGGCGTAGTCTTCGCAACACAAATCTACCTGCACAATAAACATACATAAATTTTCAGCATTCTGGCTTTTCACATGCTTTATATTTATAGGTGCCCAGTTCTGGGTGTGTTGCGTTATTATAGTTTAAAGAATCATCCCCAGATTTCCCTTTGTTAAGCATAGGATTCTAATGTTAGCCGCTGCCAAAATAGCCTGTTTCTAAATTCTGTTGTGCGCTTGTTCTTTGATTTTTTCTTAGCATTAGCGGTTTAGTTGTTATGCTTCTGCGCGATTAGTGTGGCTTAGCCATTAAGCCACATATTCTTACATAGCGCAAAAATCGCTGTGTCTTTCATCGATCGATTGGAGTAGGATAGTTCGATTTTGATCAAAGAAGGCCGACAAAGTTCTGCGAGGTTTTGCCCGTAAAATAAGATAGTTTTCCGAGAGATTTGGAGCGTTTTATATTGCATAAGCTCACAATCATTTAACTTAGAATTACCAGCCTTGAGGCTACCCATTCTCCACCATCCCTCTCACCTGCATTATATTTGATACATCTATTGCTGCATTTGTCCCAAATATCTGTATATTGTCTTAGCATTACACTTTACAGATCCACGGCAAACCTGAAAGAACGAGGGAGATCCTGTGATCTGCTGATATAGGCCACCATCAGTTATCCATGTGCTGCAACTCAGTTCAGCTTTTAGAAGGATTCGTTAGCCCTTACTCAAATAGGAAGTAGCCAATCATTTTCATTTGGAGTAATTTTGCAGTATGCAAAGGCTGTGAGGATTGATAGTTTCTGACCCAGATTAAACTCCTCCTTACAGTGAGATAAGTCACCGACTAATTAATTTGATTATTTATTTTACAGTTGAATCTACAAACATGATAGTAGCTATACCGATTCTTTATCTATTTTAATTATTGATATTAGTTAGTTATCAGTACGAGATATATGTCAGATAAATGACTCTTTTACATTTTTGGTGTTTATTAATATGTCAGTTTGGAATTACTGCACTTAGGAGAATATATCATTGTTGTTATCTACCCACAAAAACATAGGGAATTGAGATCATTTTCTTCTTCTGTGATCATAATAAGCCCGATATGTATTGGAGCAACTCAATACCTCAAACCCGATCCTGCATTCTGAAATAAGCCGAGTATGGAAGTGAACAGCAAAATCAAGTCTCCAACGAGACTTCTGACAAATCTACGAGAAGGACTAATTGGCAAGTTGTTGTGCATTAATAAAGAGTGGATCCTGGGTGCACAACATGCTCCTCATGGCTTGTAAAGACTTTGAAGAAATGTGGTTGTGATCTAATTAAAATTCAGTGTTATAACTTACGATCCATCAGAACACACTAATGTTAAAGTTACCTGTTATTATTAAGACATTAAGAAGGCTTGAATCTCTTTAGGGATTAGAGGTCGAATTCAATTTATTCAACTAGGGCTTGCGTACGAATTTTGCTGATTAAAAAAATCCTGAATAAGTCAAATTTCACATCAGATTGAATTTGGTTGCATTAACAATCATTGATATCCGCCCGCGACCATATCATCCTATGATTATGGCAAGTAACTTATTTCTGCTGGTAAAATATAGAGATTACTATAAGTGGGCTAGTAATCTTTCATAGTTGCCCATATACTCATCACTAACTGGCCCTATAAAGTCTAATGGATAGGAAACAATCTGATCTGTTGGAGGTTGGATCACATGCTTTATAGATGGGATGCTACCCAAAGTTAGCATCATGCTTGACTTGTGGAAGGGTCAAATAGTCGATTACCAATGGGAAGGATCAGTCTTCAAAGCTGATTGATTAGGAAGGTGAAATACACATGAGGTCGCGGAATTCCACTTATTGAAATACCATAAGATTTTAAACTATTTATCTACATAATGCCATTAACTGCGAGCATGCTTGCTGATGCACAGGAGTTTAGGGAAAATTCTTATGGGTCCTACGCTCATGTCATTCCGGTGTCACGTTCTGCAGCCACAATGGCGAGATTCTGAAATCTTAATAGATGAAAGAACTTTATGATGTCCTCAAAACTACATAATAGGTATATGGAGGACCTTTTGCTCTCAAAAACTAACAATATAAAGTATTAACAGCTGAATATTGGCCCTACACTACCATGAGATCCATTTGTGCGAGAAGATACAAATGCCTTAAAGAATAGAAATCTAAATCAAATGAAAGTAGCATTGCGGCCTCGGATAGACACCTATAGGCTTGAGCATTTTATGCTATTATATTTGTATTAGAAATTGATGACTATATTATCAATAATACTTTGGATTAATTAATTACAATATGCTGAAATTATTGCTCTTGGACTAACATGCAGAACAAGATGACATAAGATTAATCACTCCCTTCCCCCAAGTTAATTGGAAGTTCTATAATAAAGTATGGCTATTTCTCTGATAATTAATTTTTCAATTAATTAATACCTTAGCTTATGCTGATTAAGTGGATTCTTACAATATAATTACATCTCTTAGATAATTCAATAAATCATGAAATTATTTGATATCAAAGATCGCTATCATAGACATAAATCAACTGCATTTTCTGCTATCATTAATTAATGCTTTGGTTAGTTAATAACCCCTCAAATGCCCATGAGTCTACTAAAAGTTAATATACAAACTTTCATAAATGTAAATCTGATATAGGCATGCTTATCCAATTAGTCTTTTCTATTATCCTATAAATAGGTTTAAGCTTTAATTTGATTTATAAAGGACCTCTCTGATTTATGAGATTTTGGTTTTACTGTAGCATTTTATCATCTGATCCATTAGAACTTTACCTTATTTCTTGCATTATCTTTGAATTTTGAAGTCATATATCTGCTTTCTCTTATAATATGGATTGTGAAGTCTGTTCTTGAAAACTCTTGATCAACATCCATTAAACCATTTTGAGTTATAAGGATTGAGTCAATTTCAGTTAGCATTAGTATTGATAAGTTAATTTTTAGTAGCATATTAGTTGATTTGATTTACTGTTTGTAAATATTAATAAATTAACTGTAAACCACTACCCAGATAGTAACCGACATTTAGGCATGGGTAAATGTGCATCATGTCACTTGGTAAAGTTTTCTGCATTTACCTTTGCTTGCTTAATTGGCTGCCAAGTTTGGTCACCGAGTCCAGGCAACTTTGCATAATTTCAAGTTCTTTGGTTACTTTGACAGTTCCTATTTTGCACATGTTGATCTAACTTATTTTTATCGACTTGTTTTGTTGAGTTTACATGTGTTGGGAATCTTCCTTGTAGGTATAAAAGGAGGAAAAGTGTTGTCTAAAGGTCAGAATCTTGTTAGGGAAATTTTCCATAGGTTTGTAACTTATATAAGCTGGAAAAATTTGGGTCAAAATTATAACATAAGGATAGAGGAAGAATGTCAATTCTCTTGGTTGAATATAAGCTAAGAAGAAAAAGAAGAAAATGTTGTACGAAGACAAAGATTCAATGGAGATAAGATGGAAAAAAAGGAAATAGTAGGTACATCTGAATGGTGAGAAGGTGGTTATGTCTTCTTTTGTATTTCCTTTGTATTGTCTTGTCTAAATGTAATGGCTTGCATAGTATGCAAAGCACATAGTCTTTCATCTTGTAGATCCACATGTTGTTGTGAGATCTTGTATGTAGGGATCCACGAAGATCATATTGTATTGTCGGTCCATAACAATATAGTATCAGAGCAGCTTGAGAGCTTATGGATATGGATATTATACGAGTATTGTAGATTGGAGGTTGTTTTCTTATTTGCACAGTAGTAGATGCAATAGAGATGTGAGGAGAGACTTACTTCTTGGTGTACATATATGGTTGCACATTGGTAGACCCATGTGAGAGGTATTGTTTGCATGTATTGCACAGAGAGCTTGGTTATACATTGGGAGATGAATTAGTTCCTAGTTATGTTGGGATCTCACGTGAACACAGTTTGGAGGCATGCAATCAGAGTGCTACTCATGGAGATCCATTTAGAGATATCAGAGAGAGAAGCTATTGGAGAGATGCATTACACTCTTGTATTGAAGAGTTGGTTTGTACTCTTGTTTAGATTATATTACTATGAGATCTCTGTATCTTTGTGTGAATGTAGCCTCACATTGGTGAACCATGGTATGTTGTCTTATGTGGTGTGCACTTTGTTCGACGTTGGATTATTCTAGTTTATACTTCCATCACTGTGCTGCATAGATTTTGGGGAATTATTTTTAGATCTCATGTGTATGATTGGGTTATTATTAAATCAGACTTCACTATTCCATAAAAGATTAAATTCCCCATTAATCGTATGCTGAAAGCTTGAGGATTTTACTAAAGATATCACAAGTGGATCACAATAACGGCATTGTAGCAAGTGTAAGTTTTCTTTTGCGTGGTGTGAAAATCTTAGGAAGATCTTTAAATCTCAAATTAAAGCTTAGAAATGTAAAGTTGCTTAGAGAACACAAGCAACCGACATCGATTCAGGTAGTATTGTAGGATGCATATGTGTTTCACAGTAAATTACATGACATATGAGAAAAATAAATAAAGTATGGAAGTGCAGGAGAAATACCTGTGAATGATGGTGGAAGGTAAAGTGCATGCATTAACATTATTCTTTATTAAGTGCTGATAACGAGGAAATTCCTTTTTTGCTAGGAAGAACTAATGCCAAGGAATTAAAAACAGGACCAAAATAGAATATTAAACATTACATGTCATGGATCAGAATTGCATGTGTGTCTAAAATTCATCTCTCAAAGGTAATTTTGATAACATGCATCCAATTCTTTAGTCCTTAGCAAATAGATTGATTCATATTCAGAAATCGTTGCTTTTAGGGCCCCCTTAGAAGCTTCTTCCCAACTCTCTATCTAGAAGAAAACCTAGTGGGGTTTCACATCTGAAAAATTGCAAGCAAAAACCAAGTCAGTGTCGAAATGCAGTAGAAAAGTCGGCTAGAAGATCCTAATCCCAGGGGCAGTCCTTGAGGTGAGCTGGGACGCCAGAGCACGCGAATGGCCGAAAAGTCGCTGTGCGGATACCATAGGCAGACATCAGGGAAAGTTGGGACATCGAGGCCAACGCTTGCAGATGTGCAAAAAAATATTAAAACCCAAGTACCGAAAAAAATGAAGAAAATTACCTAAGTCTTGCATTTTAAAACTGGTGAGACGAGTACTGGACGAAAAGTACTGCCCGAGAAGGATGCTGGATCCCGGCCGAGTTTAATGTAATCCCGATCACCCATTTCAAGTGATCGAGAAATTTGTCCTGACGGTTAGGTGATGCTTGAGGCAAGAGAACGCATGAAGAGATCACGAACCAGCTTTAGATTCGTGAGCGAAATAGGGGACTTTCTATTTGGGACATGCAGGCTCCCAAAAGTACGTGAGGAGCGCGTGAATGCAAAAAGTCGGGAAAGAGCCGAGAGCAATGTAGTCTCGCTACCATGTCTCGCTAATCCTGAAGGACAAGGGAAGCCCAAATCGAGGCAGTTGAGAGAAATTTTCCTAGACGGTTTGGGACATCCGCCAAAAAGTACGCGAGGGACGCGGTAATAAAGAGCCGCCAACGAATCGTAACGTGTCACGTGTCAAGGTCGGGGGTGTCAGACAAGCACTCGTGCCCAACTTAATAAAGAAAGCACATGTCCCACTTTTAAAGGCACAAATGGAATTTCTTAAGAGGACAAGCCCACGAGATGAATCAGATCTGACCCGTGTTATCCAGGTGGCGGTGCGGGAACATTCAAACAATTTCTATGCGTCCGTTTGGCTTTGTTTTTGCCTAAATCTTGAATCACCATATCTTTTGATCAGTTTCCGGATTTTCGATTCTTTATAAATGGAAAGCTAGTGAAATAGCAATGCGTAACT
>CM031235.1:283988073-284056517 GCA_018340775.1 Taxus wallichiana var. yunnanensis
TAAGAACCTAATCAACCACCGGAAATAGATGACCAATGAATATATGTTTCTTAGACAACTAATAGTGATCAAAATTCAGCTCCAAAAACACCAAGCCCTCTTCAAACTCCTCTCTCTCCTAATTTGATCAAACCTTCTTCTTCATAGGAGGATTTGGTCTATTACCCTTGAATATTTAATCCTCAAATATTCTCATCTCATCACACATATCCTAATATATTTTCTTTACCCATCTATGCTTATCTTATTCCTTTCTATAGCTCACTCACAAACTCCATCAACCAACTAATGTAAATGAGCACTTACAATGCACTTTTATACTTGACATAACCCATAAATGACCACGGGTCAGCTAAGACCATTGAGGTCAGTCATAAAAATATAAAACACATATAATTCCTCATATAAAAATCTCAAAATACCCAAGTAGGTTGGAAAGGATCGAGACATAAAAATACAAGCACTAACATAATCAAACAAGCTCAAGACAAGATCTATAAGGTCTAACAAATGCAATATGATCTTCAAGGAATAAAAAAATTCATGGCTAAAAATATCCTCACAAAAAATTTAAAACTTATCTTCATCATAAAATAGCTTAGGAATGTATGAAACATCCAATTTCTCCATGAAACACTCCAAAAAGCAAGAAATCCCAACAATGTCTTCAAGCACACACAAAATAGTCCTAAAGAATGACCAACTTCACATAGAAAAAATATTCATCATGGCTCAAGTAGCATATTAATGGAAATATATCTGAATATACTTTCTAAAATAACTTACTTCATCCTCTAAAGCATAACATAAGGCCTTCAACCAGTCAATCTCTCGAAATAGGTCTAAATTTTCAAACAGACTCAAGAACCAAAGCCTTGAGATAAACATGCTCAAATGTATTCAATGTCACTTCTAATTACTAAAAAAACATGGAACACTTCATAAAGGACTTGACATACCTCTTTAATCCATTACATGTATAAGTTATATGGATAAAACTTATCGAACACTCATGTTCCAAAAAACTTTCTTGAGAGGCCCGATAGGAATAATTAGGATACTAGGGTTTTAACATGAAACCAATTCATCTGATAAAACCAAATTTTCCAACACATCATATCAGGATTCCATCAACTATCTCTGTCACCAAAAACAACATCTCTATTATGCATTTCTATCAAACACGCCTCAAACCTCCATGACTAGGTTTTAGCCCTTAAGGCCAAAATCGACAGGCAGACTTTCAAGACCTATATCTCAAACTTTCTTCATGAAAAATGTCTAAAATTTTTCATGGATATCTATCACATCTCCTAAGGATTATGGAATAATTTACTTTTCATATTGAAGCTTCCATATCATCCTTAAAACAACAAATTTCAACAAAACAAGGGATTTTCTCTCACTTCCCGAAATAGCTAGATCATGGAGCCAATTCCAAGATAAGCCCTGAGAATACTCTTCAAATTTTAGATCAATTTTAATTTCCATATTCATTTAGATAACATAAAATTAATATTTTCTATATCACTATATAAAGAGGGTTTAACTAGGGTTTTATACCACCTTAGCTTGTTAAAATTTGTTCATAAAAAGTTAGACGACCAAATCAATCCATTATTTTTCCAATATGGTCTTAGTTCGATGAAAAACAACCTCAAAGCTGAATATTCCCATGTAGAGTGTGTGTGAGTGGGTGAGAATCTCAAGCTCACATATTGAGCTAGACTTTTCTCATCAAGAGATCAATTTTATTCAAAACAACATAACTTGAGAAAATCTCATCACACCGACTTGAAATTTGACCTAAATTTTGGAAGCATAATGGAATGAGAGGGGGGGTGAATCATTCCTTCAGAAAAATTACCAAATAAAATTTAATTATTTAAACCATAAACCATTCAATCATACATTAATGTGTGCTTAACATTCATTCAAATGAGCATAACCATGAAAGAGACACAAGAACACAAGATATAAGTGGGAAACCATAAAGGGGAAGAAAAACCACTGAAACTTTTGATTATATTACTCAAATCAAAAGTATTTAGTGAAGCACCAACTTCATAAGGAGCACTAACCCCTAGTTTAGTAGAGCACCAACCCTACAAGGAGCACCAACCCCTAGTTTAGTGAAGCACCAACTCCATAAGGAGGATACAACCCCCTAAGATGATCAAGCACAACTAAACCACATGTAGATGAATATATCTAATTTATTTTTTCTTCCACAATTGATGGAGATCACAATTTCAACTCACACACCTTCAAACCCTCTTCAAAGCATATCTCTTTTAACTCTCTCCATCTCATTGTTTCATGAACTAATTTAACTTCAAACCCTTGTACATAATCTCTCTAAATCTCCTCATAATTTTTCACACTCTCATGGATCTGATTTTATTCCCTTTCACCACTCACACTCTCTCAAGTAGCTCACACTTTTCCCTCTATTTTCACTAGTTCAAATTTGAACCAAAAATCTTACTTTATATGCTTCTCATCTCTAAAACACAACATAGGTCAGTCCTAACCAAATATATAGACCAATAAAACTTAAAAAGATGACATTAAATTTATTAAAATTCATATCATTGACCCATATAGGTCATCCATGCACCAAGACAACCAAACAAGCCAAAAATGGCTCAAAACCCCATCACTAAGCTCCTCAAAGACCTCCAAACTCATCACCATGATTATTAAAGCCTCCAAAGGCCTCACACATGTAAAATATTTCATAAAAAAATCATAAATTATCACACATTAACTTTCAGAGAATTGAATTCTTCATAACAATATCAAGTAGGTTTGTATCCTACTCAAAATAACTATTTCGAGGAACTAATATTCACTAAACATGCCCAAGATCACAAAATAAAAATCAAATATAGAATGTAATAACTCATTAGAAAGGAAATAACCTTTATAACACATCCATACTTTTTATGCCTAATGAAATAACCATCAATGCAAACCACACTGTTTTAATCTTCACCAAATTGATTTGACTAGAAAATGGTTTTCACCATTTTTGTCACTTTCAAGACTTAAAATTTATTAAATAAGGAAAAAAATTCATCCATCTTCACTCTCCAATGGATATCAAACATCAAATAATCTAAAACATGAGTCTTCTACCTCCATCTTCCAACCAAAGCAATCTTGTCCTGAAAAACAATCAAACTTGGTCTTCACAAACTGAGTTCGTTAACCTATTAAAAATCCCCATCAAGAGACAACAATATACCTTTGGAAATATACTTGAATATAATTTCTATAACATCTTACATTTCTATCCAACTTGAAGTCAATGACATTCAACCGTATCAATCTCTATAACTACTCAAAATTGTCCTTTACAAGCCCAAAAACCAATCTTCATAAATAGGGCACACTTTTCCCTCTAATACCTCAACCATGACCTGAAACTATCATGGAAAAGTATAAAAACTTCCATGATCCAAAAAATATCAATTTATTCCATGCCTTCTTTAGACAAATTTTATACAATATGAAAATATCTAGAAATAAGCTTGTTTTAGTAGGGCCCACATACTATCACATGCTCTACCATACCTTTCCAAAAATATGGGAAAGTACTCTATAACCTCAAATCACCATTCTTTCAAAACTAATAAATTCTAGGCACCAAATAAGAATATCTCTCCTACCGCTTTCAACCTAGGGTTTCAAACTCATAAAAAGTAGTTTACCTTCTTAACATTCATTCATAAAAATATGACAATGAAACCACTCCATTTTTTTTTAAAATTATATTAGCTCAATGGAAAATAAATTTTAAATCCAAAAGGTCCCTTGTAAAAACATAATCCACATAGAGCATTAGAAGTTGCAACTCAAGCTGAAAATGCATTCTCAAGCAACTTGTTTTTGCTACAAATTAATAACTTGCAACATATTCATCATGGAAACCTGAAATTTTTCCCACAACATCATTCCACACCCTAATAACATATCAAAACATCATCATATCTCAAATAGGTATCCATATTCACCACCACCATGACTTTCATGAATATGCCTTAGGGTTTTACATGATTTAAGCTAAGTCATAGTAGAAGAACCTCATACCTCATCATGAAATCAATCCAAAAGGCACTGAAATAATGTATACAAAATTTATCACTTATATACATTCTTTCATGAGCTCACATGGCTATATACTTCATCTTCATGCTTCATTTGACCTCCAAGCACCTAAACTATGTATAAATGAGAACCTACAAATGACTCTTCAACATATACCTGCACTTTGAAACTCATGTGAGTATCTCAACACACTCCTATAATTCTCTCCATGCTTCTACCATGCTCCTTAAATCACCATTTTTTAGGAATAGTCTTCACATGTGGGTGTTTGTAGGATAGATAATATTACATAGAGTTATATGTAAGTTATTGTTAGTACGTATGTAACAATAATAAAGTGGGTTAGTTATTGTTGTCATGCAAATGTGCAATAGGAAAATTGAAAATTTCTAAGAATCACAATGATACCCCTATGCCAAAACTTATAGTTTTTACCCTTTCGAGGCACCCCAGGTGTACTTAGTCATTCCAATGACCTCCCAGATGATGTTAAATCAGTCTCCTAGGTGATTTAGGAAAGTCAATTCAACCCCTCTATGTGATTTTAGGATTTCTTGAAAATGCTATCTCTACGCAGTGTTAGGAAGGGCTACCATTGGCCTTCCCAGGGATGGCATGATCCCCTAGAGTGGAATAGAGGAGCCAAATCCAACAAAGAGGTGAATTGAAGGTCTAAAAATATCATGGAATTGATTTTGGAATGTTTAGGAAATATTTGGAGGAGTTGGGGCAGTTTCATCAAAAACATGTTTCATAGGTCTAGGTAAGCAAAGGGTCAAAAGAGCTCCTAAGATTTGGGAAGTGATTCGAGGAGCTTTGGATGGATTTAGGAGCCTAACAAGATATTTCCAGAGAGGGAATTAAAATCAATACAAGATGGTGAAATCTAAGTTTTACAACACCTTAGAGTAATTGGTTTATACCAAAATCAAAAAGCCACTTTTTCAAGTATTAAATGGATGATTAAAGAGTTGAGACCCTGACCATTGGATTGAGAAGGAAATTTTTAGTGAAGATAATATAATTGTTTTCCAAAATATTCCATTGGGAGCTGACGATATTGTCGTTTCAAGTTTCCCTTAAGGTAAGAGTTCGGGAGTTAGTCAAACTTCAAAGTGAGAACACTTGTCAACTCCAGGAGCCTAGTGATATTTTATGTTCCTTTCATCCCTCAAGCTAAGGGAAAATATGGACAAGAAAATGCAACCAGCCCCAATAATCCTCTAGTAACATATGGAACCTCTCGGATCATCGGTTTAGTCCCCCGTGCTTGTCGAGCTCATTCCCTCAATTGCTCGGATCGTGATAAGTGATGCAACCATGCATGATGTGTAAAATTATGTCCCTTATGTCATTTTGGATAAGGGATATGAGGGACATGAAAATTATCCCAACCCCTTAAAGCCCTCAGGTCATTCATGTGATCCTTTCTAGTGCAAATTTCCATCCTCGAGGATCTAGTGGAGCAAAACACTCGACCGTCGGATTTATACCAAGTTTCAGATGGAGGCATCATGTAAATTGATGTCCCTTTAATCCATTAATTCTTAATGGTAGGAAAATTATCCCAGCCCCGATATTCCTCTCAATTCTTCATGTGGACCATTTTCTAACCCTCACGTGCTTCCAGCAAAGTTTTTGGCCAAAGTGATCATATGTTTGATTTCCACCAAGTGTTGCACTGAGGTGCAATGTGAAATTTGATGTCACTCTCATCCCTTAATTATCAAGAGAAATCAGTGACATAAAAATTTCCCCACCCCACGACATGCATTTTTAAAACACTTTAAATCAAATAGTCACTTTATTTCCCACTTCTTATTCTCCACAGCTTCATACACTTACATTGCTCTGCTCATGCCTCGCACACAATTCACCATTTCTACTTCAAATCAGCTCCAATATGGAAAAAAAATCCTAAAATCCATGAGGTCACATAGGTTTCAAAGGAAATCTTGAAAAAAATTCTAAGGATCGAAGAAAAGAAGAAAGAAGGGAAATTTTTCTTTAGAAACCTCGTCGTCCTAGAACAAAGATTCAAACATATTGTAGACACCAAATTTGTGTCTTATGACACCCTGTGCCCCGCATCTCATTTCGCAAACCTAACCTCACCACCTAAACCTTACACAATTATCTATTAATTACCTTATAATTAATAAATCCACATCTCCAAACCTGCCACTTCATTTCGCCACCTCATCATGACCTAGCCCTAACCCTAAACTAACCTAATTAAGACCTATAACTTGGTCTACATCCACACCCATGACTAATTACTCCTCACCCGCACCAAAACCAACCTAATAATGACTTGACCAAGCCCACAACTAATCCCTCGAGAAAAGGAGGGAAAGTTGGCTATTTTACTAAAAATAGCCCACTTTGACTTAACCGACATCAGTTCCTACTCGACCACCGTCGGTTACGTAACCGCCATTGGTTCCCTGTAAATGACCTCCCCAACAAAAAAAAGGATCGGAATTCATTTGAAAGATCCGGAATTCACTTGGCAGAGCAGAGACAAGTGAAGAAAAGAGAAGAGTTTGCAGAGAAGGACATCGAGCCCAAGACTGCAACTGAGTAACCAGAGCACAACGACACTCATCCAAGCATTGGGAGAGAAGATAGCTCACTTTTGATTGTCAGATCATCCCACCTGAGCCTTGCCTTCGTCATCACAATCCTTGGACCTGTATCTTCATCAGGAACTAGTAAGTAGTGTCTTGTACATTTTTAAATACCATTTCTTGAACTTCTGATTCATAGTAATTATAAGCTCACTCCTAGATCTACTACCCGATAGCACCCTACATCTAACTTTCATTCCTCTACCCTTACATTGCCCCAAGAATAGCTCCCACACTCTCTGAGTCTTCTCCATCACCCTATTGCCTACCCCTAATCATTTACCAACCTTATAAACACCATAACCACCTTACAACCAACCTTCATTGAAAGCCCCTAAATCACTGCCCCTACCGATATCGGTTATCAGCAACCGGTACCGGTGTTATAACCGCAGTCGGTTATACAGTGACCGGCATCGGTCACTGTGACTCAAACCAAAACCAACCTTTCCTCTATTGCTTTTTAACGAGGTAACTAAAGTGTAATTTCGCAATAACTTCTTTGTTATCATTTGTGTTAATTCGTATTAAAAGGGGAACTGACCACCTTCGAAAGGAAGTCTAATATTTCCTGGGCCCAAGGCAGTTCCCTCATTTATTGTCTAACTATAATCTGGTGGTCTTGCATTCTTATTCACAGGTAGTCCTTCCCAGACAAAAAGGAGTTCTTCACAATCGGTCTGATCTCTCTCTACGGTACGCGCACACCCTCCCAACACTCAACAGGTATTCCTCCTAGCCCTAACCTTTATCTGTTTCTCAAGAGAATGAAAGGATAGAAGCAACTCTATTCTAAGAATGGAAACATTCTATGTGAAACATTTTGGCATGCCCGGTGGGACCCTTTCTCGGGTTTCTTTCTTTCTTGCTTGCTTTCATATAGGGAGCATACTTGCTATTTTCTTCTTCTAAATATTCACAAGATATTTTGTCATTTTGGTAAAAGAATTTTTCTTTCTTCCTCATCTTTGCATTAGTGAAAGTCATCTTCTTTGCTTCATCGAATATCATTTTCGATTTGGGTTTAAAACACGTGCATCACATTCTTGCTTGTTGTTTTTAATTCTAGTGAATGTAGATTAAGTAACAGGTCATACACGTGGGGGTGATATCCACGGTATTGACGAGAAATTAATCTTACTTTCACTGCACAACACATACCAAATCACATCATAATCAACACAACAGCTCAAACATCCCCCCTTTTCCGCGGTATTCCTCCGCCCGATTGAGGTAACCTTATAAGCCAAAACAAACTTGACATCTCCCTTAGGTCTTTTGTTTAGGATTGACATCATCTTGCGTCTAAGGCATAAGCCCACAATAATTAAAACTAATCCTAGGGTTAGTCTCTTGATTTGCTTGTGCATCTTGCTTGTTTTTAGTTCTGTTTCTCTGTCATACACTGTTTCAGTGATCACTTCAGAACAGTTTGGTGGGTATACTAAGCATTGTTAACCCCAAATCAGCAGCTTCTTACATCTTCTCTTTGCTTTCACAGTGACCGATACCGGTCCTATTCTACCGACATCGGTTAATCGATCGACGCTTGCTCATAGGCTCACTGATCGACATCGGTTATCCGACCGATATCGGTTCTCGTTTTCACGATTCCCACAAACCAAAGAACTACCAATTCCAACATTTTGTTGTTGTTTCTATTCCTGATAGATTGAATCCTTGTTGTGTACTCTTTTCCATGGTTGTTATCACTCGGAAACAAGCCGCAACCATGGTTTCACATGCCTGTTCCGTGCCTTTGCCTGAATCACCCCCTTCACATCCTATGGGGAATCCTACGGACACCAGTGATGTTCCCAAGATCCCTGTAGGAGATAAGGACTTTGCCAAATTTTTGGATGCTAATCCTAGTGCCGTACAGTACTATTTGTCCCATACCCCTGACCGTACACCTGACGGTCAACTTCTCGTTGGTATGCCTATTAGTATAGCTGCTCACTTAGCTCCTTCCCCACCTAATAACTCCGCCTTACCTTCTTCATCCTTAGCCCGTCTCCCAACTCAGTGGCTTTGGGGTTCATACGGCATAGATTGGCTTTCCTTTGGTTAATCTGGGGCCCCACATATCATTACCACCGACTTGCTCCTACCTCGTCTCTCTCGCAGACTACCCCTTTCATAACTTGCTCTCTGCCACCTATCCACATGAGCTTTCCTTCTCAAGCTCTGCCCACCTTTTCATTTCCACACACTTATCCGGTGGCTTCAACATCTTATATAGGACATCCCTATTTGGTCACCTCAACATATTCATCATCAATACCTTATCAACATTTAACCCCACCATTGTCTAGTAGTGGCTCTTGGCCCAATCCTCCTCCGTTTACAACAACCACACCATCATCTTACCCAACCACTGATTTAATCAAACAAATGATGGACAAGATGCAAAATCTGGAGGCTTCTGTTTCAGGAAGCTATAACACCTCGACATATGAGAAAATTTGTTTGAGCCTTCATCCTCATCCTTCTTCATTCATATCCTCCTCAATGGGAATTACCAAAATTCACTCGCTTTAATAGTAAGGAGGACCCTCAACAACACTTGCGATCATTTAGACATGCCTGCTATCTGATTTCTCATGACGATGCCTTACTACTCCGCACCTTTCCCATGTCCTTATCAGACTCGCCTTGAGTGGTATAAAGGCTTTAACCCATCACTCAATCTTCTCTTTTAACCAATTAGCCCAATCTTTCTTGGATCATTTCTCCATTAATATTTCCAAGAAAGTATCCATCACCGACCTTTATGCCATCCGACAATTTGAATACAAATCTATCGCAGATTTCATTGGATGATGGCGGGCCTCATCAACCAACTCACTTATGCCTTATCTCGGATGAACTCATCGAACTCTTTACGCGGGCCTCGCGCTAAACACATTTATCCCACCCTCCAAATTCAAACTTTCCACACCTTTGATGAGGCCTTTACTATGGCTCGAAACTAGAGATTCGAGCCTTAGATGAAGAGAAATTGCAGCAGTTGCGCAACAAAACCCCAATTTCCAAACCCAAGACTCCACCAACAAACCCAACACCACCAATTCTCACACATCAACTTCTTCAAATCAAAAGGAGTTGACACGCGGTGATGGTCAAATCCCAAGCACCATCTAGTACCCCACCAAAAACCACCTATAAGTATAAAACCGAGCCCATCAATTACACTCCCTTGGGAGAAACTTATGGTGTGATCTTAGAAAAATTGCTCAAAGCAGGAGCTATCACCTTGCCTCCTGTTAAACCTCACTCCGGGTTTGATTCCACCCGCGCTATTCCTTCTTGGTATAAAGAAAATGACTTCTGTAACTTCCACCACGTGAAGGGACACGATCCATGAAAATGCAAGATGTTGAAAAACATAGTGCAGGAAATGGTTGATGCAGGGGATATAACTCTCAACAATCCTAATGCCCCTCGCTAACCGAAATTTGAAAATCTTCAACAAACCATTCCCAAACCACTCATCTAACAGTAACATAAACCAAGATATCTTAGCTAAGGAGAGTGTTCATGAAATCCATGTGGTCTTCGACTCCCAACCAAAAGCTTCTATCGAGGAAATTCTGAATCAAGCCTCGTCACTAACGCAGGGATCCGCACCCCCTTCACCACCATCAAGACAAAATGATAATCTTGCCATTCCTTTACCCATAAAGGAATTAACCGCCCAGAGTTCTCTTCTCATAGATGAGCCTTCTTACACCACATCCCTGCAAGACTGTGAGCGGATGTTATCTAACTTATCTATTTCCCAAACATCTCCTTCTACCACTCTTGCTGTAAAAGAAGAAGGCTCACCACTATTTCTGTCATCCTTAGAAGAGAAACCTCTCGAACCGACATCACCAAACTCCTTAATCATGATGGATCCCCTCAAACATGCTCTCCTACCTATTAGTTCTTCATCGCCTAAATCTTTTTAGCGACCGGTTGACCTCTTAACACCCATTGATACAACGACTCATTTACCCCGTATCACACCCACAAAGGGACCGGAATCACAACCCACCTCTCTTCCATATCAAAGTTTCCTATTCACACGTGAATATTTTCATCCCTCAGAAGATAGACGAGTCCTATGGGAACGTTTGAGTACACCATGCTCTACTCAAATGCAGATGACCGATCCAGATACCTCTACCATATACCCGAGGTGTTTACAAAAGTGCAAAATGCCTATGTCCTCATCTTCACCCCTCTCATCTCTACCAAATACTTCATCCACCTCTATTAACCTAACCAAACCTTCCCCTACGCTTGGGACTTCACCAATACCTAGCCTAACACACCCACCTAAATGGTTAGATTTATCCAAAAATAAAGCCATCCATCCACATAGGAGACAGACCCAATCTCCTCAAGTCCAATCTATGCCTCACACAACTAAAACCCTCACCGTCACACCTACCTTCTATATTGGGACCTCACCCCTCCACCTTGCCTCAATACATCATACCTCCTACATTTTCTTTAAAATGACCTGCACCTTCTGCACCCATACAGAGATCCACGGGTGTATCAACACAGTCACCCCAAGTATCCTGTCCACCTACCAACCCTAAACAAACTCGATCATCAAAGGATTTGTTTACTGTCGCTCCTCTTTCCCGTGGTTGTTTCCTGCCACCACGTCATCTATGACTTCATCATCTAACCAGCTAAACATGACTTCTGCGCCAAAGAAGCCACGCTTAGTTACAACCAATCATCAAAACCCCTTGTCTAAACCACCACCCGTACGAACCAACCATACCCAACCATTACCAAAACCCACCCAATCAATAGCCTCATCTTCCTCTGACTTTGACCTACTCAAAGGATCTTACGCCAAGATCCTTGATATGTTGGTGGAGAATGCGACCATTTCCCTACCCCCACTTAGACCCTATGATCCATCTAAACCTCGACCTATAGGTTATGATGAGTCTAAAATCTACACTTACCACCACACACCAGGACATGATGTAGAGGGATGCAAAGCTTTGAAAGCCATCCTTTGTCAGTCACCTCTCTCGGATAGAAAGGTTAAGAAGGACAACTTACGAAGGGAGAAACCTTTAGCTTCAATCCCCTCTCCTATACCACCTATCCCCACCTCACCAAGATCTATCATTATTGCAACCCCACCTCTCGAAGACAATGACTTATCCCTACCATCTTCCTCCTCTCATGTTCACGAGATCAACATGATTAGTATTGCTACTCGAGGGTAGAAAAACAATGGGAAAGCTAAAGAAAGCACACCGGCCTCTCTTTCTCCGTCCACCATCCCGATCGCACCACCACCTAAAGTGGTTATTTGTGGACCTACCTACCCCGTCTCTGATGGAGTTTCCCACCATACCATGATCAAACAACTTCACCAATCACCTGTAAAAATGACACTGTATGATCTCATTCAAACCTCTGAATCTCATCGACAAGCTCTCGTTGAAATCCTTCAAGGGATAGAGGTCCTACCTAACGAAACCTTGCCCGTTGCCTCCATCTTAACACCCAACCATGTTACTTCTCTCACCAAAAATCTACCACTTCGTCTGTCCCCTATACAAGTGAAGCCACTCATCGCTTTCTCCGAAGATGAAATTGTTGACTTTGGTGCAGAAGATCTTGACCCCACTCTTTTCATCTCGGCTTACGTCCGGGACATCTCGAGTATGTCATGTTATGATTGACGGGGGTGCTAGCCTAAACATCATCTCTTCCAAAGCCTTCCAACAAATGAATATCCCTTCTAGCTACATGTGTGCCAACCCCACCATGTTGCGTTCATTTAATGATGCTATTACTTCTACTTTAGGCACCATGATCCTTAACATTCGTGTAGGGCCACATACCTTACCCGAACTCTTCTATGTCCTTGAGGGAGAATTCCAATACAACATGTTGTTAGGCCGCCCTTGGATCCGGGCTATGGGATGCGTTCCCTCCACCTTACATAGATGCATAAAATTTGAGTATGAGGGGAAGTCCTACACCGTAAAATATGCTCCCCCTTCAAAACCTGCAATATGTTATATCACCCTAATGATGTGCTTGTACCAGTCAAGGCACCCATTCATCCAACCCAACCATCTACTTTGACCACACCTCAACCATCCACCTCAACCACACCTACACCTTCAACCAATGAAACCACCGCCACAAATACCACTTCCTTCCCAGCTGGACAACATCCCAACCTCAGATCCCTTGGTAGATGTTTTTCAATGCCTTACGCTGGGGGAGTATCGCCTATATAATGTTAGCACTTTCCATACCCCACAGGAGTACGGATAGTTACATGCGCATCCTACCTACGACCGTCGTGTGGGGGAAGTAATCTCCTATGGACCACCTAATTGCCGTACCAACCTAACATATGGGGGTGTCGATGCATCCTCTGTCACCCCTGAACCTCCCCTTGGTGTGGTTCCCTTCCAATCTGATTTTCAATATCTAACTAATCATCATTTTGCCCTCACCTTCCTAACGCGTTGTGCTTGGAAGGGCTTCGGTTTTGGTCTTTATGAACAAGGCCGACATACGATCATTCCCATGACTACACACAAACACAAAGATCGTCGTGGTCTTGGATTCTCTGAACCACCTACACCGAAGACACCACATATCCGTTGTATCTAGGAAGATGACAAAGTCACCCCTTCTAAACCATCATCACCCATTTTTCCATCGTCACCCACAGAGTCGATAGACCCGGAATCTATCCCTCCTAACTTTTTTTTTTCGTAAACGCTATCTTCCTGGGTCCTCTCACTTATCAACACGATAATGAAGACCCATCTTCTCTTCCTTTCTATATCCAGACATGATCGAAGAAGACTCGCCTTCAATTAATGTTGTTGAGTGCCAGGATGACGACTCCATCCTCACTTACCTTGGTGCGGATGACTCTTATATTCAACGCGCCTTACCATCTGAAACTCAAACCATGTTGAATGAGTCGACTATAGAAATCAACATCCACACAAAGGACGATCCTCACATTGTAAAGATCGGACAATCTCTTAACGCATCAGAACAAACTACCTTCACTACCTTCCTCCGTGCCCACAACCAAGCTTTTGCTTGGTCCTACGCTGACATGCCAGGAATTGATCCTGACATTGCTGTCCATAACATTACCTTGAAACCCGACTCCAAACCAGTTAAACAGAAATTGAGAAAAATGCATCCACGCATTTCCCTCTTGGTCAAAGAAGAGCTTCAATGACTCCTTTCTGTTTCCTTCATCTTACCTATTGACTATCCTCAATGGATTTCTAACATCGTACCTGTTACTAAAGCAACGGGGACTTCGGATATGTATGGATTTCTGGGACCTTAACCTCGCTTGCCCAAAGGATGACTTCCCCCTACCAAGTATTGATCAACTTGTTGATCTCATGAAGGCCATGAGATGCTTTCTCTCATGGATGGCTTCTCGGGATACAATCAAATTTTGGTAGCCCCGGCCGATCAACATAAAACCACCTTCATAACTCCTTGGGGAACCTTCTGCTATCGTGTCATGCCGTTTGGCCTTAAGAATGCTGGTGCGACCTATCAGTGGGCTATGACTTACATTTTTCATGACATTATGCACACTATCCTTGAGGATTATGTCGATGATCTTCTTGGAAAATCTAAACATCACAGTGAACATCTCGATGTTTTAACCATTATTTTCGATCACCTGTTACAATACTATGTTCATCTTCAACCAAAGAAATGTGTCTTTGGTGTCCTTTCAGGAAAACTCCTTGGTTTTATCATCTCTTTGCGTGGCATCGAGGTCAATCTAGCTAAAGTCAAAGCTATCCTAGAAATTCCCCACCCACTAACCTCAAACAATTGCATAGTTTGCAGGGCAAACTCCAATCTATCCGGTGTTTCATTTCACAACTCTCGGATTGATGTCAACCTTTTCATCATCTCCTTAAAAAGGACATTGTCTTTCAATGGAGCGATGAGTGCCACCAGGCCTTTGAGGCTCTTAAAGCCTATCTCTTGCAGCCACCCATGCTTATCCCACCTCAGGATGATCACCCTTTCTACCTTTACCTTTCTACCACAACCACCATGTTGTAGGAGCCATGCTCACACATCGTGACTCCGAGCATCGAGAACAAGCCATTTATTACATAAGTCGTACTCTTGTGGATTACGAGACTAGGTATACACATGTAGAAAAGTTGTGCCTAGCTCTATCGTTCGTGGCAACCAAACTCCGACATTACCTCCGAATCACAAAACTTTTGTCATCACCAACACAAACCCCATCCATTATATGTATGCCAAACCTCATCTAAACCAATGCATCACCCATGGCTTATGCTCCTCACCGACCTTGACCTTGAGTTTATACACTGAAATCACCAAAGGACAAACTATTGCTCATACCAACTCATGGAAGCCCCTTTACCTGGGGAACAATTTACCAATTTTACTTTCCCTGACGAACTCATCGCAACTCTTTCACTCAGTGAGGAGTCGTATCCAATGACCCTCTTCTTTGATGGATCCAAATGCCAGTGCGGCGGAGGGGCCGGCGTTGTTCTCATTCCTCTGGACGCTGAACCTATGCCTCTTTCATTCCGGCTCGATTTCCCCTGCACTAATAATACAACGCGAATACGAGGCCCTTGTTTTGGGTCTCCAGGTTGCGTTACACTTAGGTGTAAAGTCTATTAACATTTTTGGCGACTCTCAACTGGTAGTCAATCAAGTTATGGGCATCTACCAATGTAAAAATGAGGAACTTCAAAAGTACAAACATTACGTGGACTCACTTTTGACCTTATTTACTCATTATTCTATCCAAACCATTCCCCGCTCAACTAATAAATTTACGGATACTATGGCTTGCTTGGCCTCGCAAATTCCTACCTCACCAACTGACTCTGACATATTTGTCTTGGTCCAACAACTCTTTGCCCCATCTTACTCAGTCCCGGATGTTTGTATGATAAATAATGTGTCTGCTAATTCACAGGATACCTGGTATCACCAATTTCACGACTACCTTACAACCTCTATTCTCCCACCTGACCTTACTAGTAACGAAAAACGTGCTTTTCTTAAAAGTGTTTCTCATTATGTCATCATGGGGGGACTCCTCTATAAACGTGGCTTTGATGGCATCCTCCTTCGATGTCTAACCGGTGCAGGGAGGTCACCTATACCATCCAACAAGTCCATGACGGAATTTGTGGTGGACATTTTAGTGGCCTTGCCATGGCTAAATGGATCCTTCGCCTAGGCTATTATTGGCCTACTCTTAATAATGAATGCTATGAATATGTTAAGCGTTGTGTTATGTGTCAACAACATGCCAACCTTCAACATACTCCTAGCCATCCGCTACAGGTCACACGAGATCTTTGGCCTTTCTCACAATGGGGTTTAGACCTTATTGGTGAGATTCACCCACCCTCTTCGCAACGTCACCGTTGGATAATCATAGCAACTCGAATATTACACTAAATGGGTGGAGGCCATTCCACTCATTTCAACCAAAAAAGAAAAAATCGTAGAGTTCATCAACCATCACATTATCTGTCGTTTTGGTGTTCCTCATCACCTGATAACAGATAATGAAAATATTTCAAAAATAAGTTGTTACAAGACCTTTGTGACAACTTTGGTATCAAACTTAGCTTCTCATCACCTTACTATCCACAAGAAAATGGTCAAGCCGAATCTTCTAACAAAACCCTGACCAAAATTCTCATGAAAGTCGTTAACGATTCTGGGAAAAATTGGCCTGATCACATCCCCTTTGCCCTTTGGGCTTATCGTACCAGCATTCGTACCTCCACTAATGCCACACCATTTTCTTTGGTATATGGTACCGAGGCTGTCTTGCCTCTCGAAATACAAATACCCTCCCTAAGAATATCTCTTCAGGATATTCTCACCAATGATGATTTCCGCCAAGAGCGGTTAGCCCAATTGGAGCTTCTTGACGAACGTCGTCTTACAGCTCTTGACCACCTTCAAATCTATCAAAAGCGCATCAAGCATGCTTATGATAAGTGACTTCATGAGCGTACCTTTAAGGTTGGTGATCTTGTCCTCAAAGAGAATCAACATGTAACCAAACTAGAAAAGAGCAAACGTGGAAAATTTGCTCCAAATTGGATTGGGCCTTACATTATCACTCACACTTACGGATCAGGCACTTACCATTTAGCTTTGCTCAATGGTAAACCTGAGCCTGAACCCCTTAATTCCTTGCATCTTCGACCATTCTACTGTTGAATTTAGTGTTATATCACTTCTTATCTACCTTGTGCTCGTCCCTTGAGCTCATTTACCACCTCATACACCTTGTTTCATGCATCTCAAAATAGAATCACGCTCACATGGTTTGGTTATCATCTCCCCTTAAAGATGCCTTCCCCTTTTTAGTCTGGTCCATGACTTAAAAGTATCAAAATAACACGTTCTCAATTATACAATTATGGGATATTCTTGAGTCAAACTTCCTACAAAACTAGATGCTTCATGCCAAACGGACATCTAGACCTCCAAGTTATACATAGACTGCTCCCTCGAAGGACAGCTATGTGCAAAGCCACATCTGCTATTATCAATAGACTGCTCCCCCAAAGGACAACTATACACAAAAGCCGCATCTCGCTACTATAAATAAATTACTCCTCCTCAAGGACATCTATACAAAGTCATCCTCTATCGTAAGCTTCTCGCATTGATCAGCTTCGTGAAGAGCTCAAGAACAACAAAATGCATATCCCATATAGACTTCCCACATCGATCAGTCTATATTTAAAAAATAAATAAATAATAATAATAATAATAATAATAATAAAAGAAGCATTCAAAAAGCACTTTTGAGTCATGGACTTGTCTATTTAGGTTTGGTTCTCTTTCATCAGAATAATCACCTTATAACAAGTTCGATCGCACCCCAGCTATACCATCTACCTCATCTCACCATTCTTCAAAACAACAAAACTCAAGGGACGTGACGTATATCCGATATATTGTGATTATACAACTCTTTTCACCTATCGACTTCTCACCTATGCAAGGTACCTAGGGATTCAAGTTCATCCTCCGATAATACGTGGTTTGTTCAGCTCTTTCCAACTATGGGACACTTTTCCCTCTTTTACCCGAATCTAGGATTATGTGTTGACCTTAATCAGGACATGTTTCCCTAATACTTGGGTAAGCTAACCTTCACTTCACCTATACCTACACCAATACCTCCAATACCTTACCAACACCAATAACATTACCCTACCAATATCAATATTTTTACCAACCAACAACTTGCCTAACCACAACCAAATTGCTCTGAATTCACCTCTCCTGGTCCTAAGGGAGAACTACATCGGTCTGAGGCCCCTCCTTGCTTTGTGCAATGGGCTATGTAGGTAGCACTTAGGAGACATGGGGTCTCCGAAGGTTAGCTCGACCATCCCCTACCATAACCTATCATGTGTTGTTAAAATATAAATGATTTCACATATTTATATTGATAACACTCACCTTGGTCCTTTTTCAAAACAAACATTCAAAACACAAACATTCTTATTATTATCATAACTCAAATCAACATACATATTCAGTTTTATTTAGATGTTAAACAAATACATCTTCTATATCATCGACGCGCAGGTTGGCATCCTTATTTATTCTTCTACCTCTATGAAATTCACCTAGACCCTTGCGCCTCATCCCGAACCAGGTGATGATCGTGATCGTCGACGCCGCTCACCTAGCCTCTCCATCCTCAAAGGTGCCACTGCTATTGGTTCCTCCCACTGATATGCCAATCTCTCCTGTAACATATGAATACGCCTCTCTCATGTGGAGGAATTCTTGCCTCCTAGTATCTCCACTCGTGATCAAGCAACCGCTAACAATCATGTTGTCTCATTCACCTGCGTTTGAAGCTAGTGAACTAAACCCTGCAGGCGATCTCTCTCCGCTGTAATCACATCTATGTCGATGATCAACCCTCTAACGTGAACCTCACAGCTCTTCTACCCACCATAATCTATAAGCCTCTGCCGCTCCCGCATCCATTACCCTACAATCGGCCGCTATCTCTTCGGTCCTTCTCGGAGCCAGCTTTACGGCCGGAGGCGAGAATGATGCCTCGGCGTCAATCCTCATGTATGGTCTATAATCCATGGGTATTGTAGACACAAAATTTGTATCTTACAACCCGCCGTGCCACGCATCTCATTTCGCAACCTAACCTCATCACCTAAACCTTACACAATTATTTATTAATTACCTTATAATTAATAAAATCCACATCTCCAAACCTCCTGCCACCTCATTTCGCCACCTCATCATGACCTGGTCCTAACCCTAAACTAACCTAATTATGACCTATAACTTGGTCTACATCCACACCCATGACTAATTACTCCTCACCCGTACTCTAAAACCAACCTCATAATGACTCCAGACCAAGCCCACAACTAAACCCTGGGGAGAAAAGGAGGGAAAGTTGGCTATTTTACTAAAAATAGCCCACTTTCACTTAACCGACATCGGTTCCTACTCGACCACCGTCTGTTACATAACCGCCATCGGCCTCCTGTAAATGACCTCCCCAACCAAAAACAAAGGGTTGGATTTTCATTTGATCCGAATCAAGTCATTGGAAGAATCAGATTTCACTTGGTTGAGCAGAGACAAGTGAAGAAAAGAGAGGAGTTTGCAGAGAAGGACATCAAGCCCAAGATCTGCAGCTGGTGAGTAACCAGAGCTCAGTGACACTCATCCAAGCATTGGGAGGGAAGATAGCTCATCTTTGATTGTCGATCATCCTACCAACCTGCTTTCGTCATCAAAGTCCTTGAACCCACATCTTCATCAGAACTAGTAAGTACGTATTATAGGTTCTTTTAATAATATTTCTTAAACTTCAATCACGGTAATTACAAGTCTACTCCCGGATCCACTACCCGGTAACACTCTCCATCTAACTTACATTCCTCTACCCCTACATTGCCCCAAGAACAACCCCCATACTCTCTCGAGTCTTCTCCATCACCTCATTACTATCCCCAATAATTTACCACCTTATAAATGCCATAGCTATCATATAGTCATCTTATATCCAACCTTCACCAAACCCCCTAAATCACTATCCCTACCGATATCGGTTATCATCAACCGAGTACATCTGTGATGAAGTGACTAGCATCGGTCACTATGATTCAAAACCAAGACCAAACTTTTCTCTATTGTTCTAACAAGGTAAATAAATTGTAATTAGACAATAGCTTATTTGTTAGAATTTGTGTTAATTCATATTAGCAGGGAACTGACCACCTTTGAAAGGAAGTCTCATATTTTTAGGGCCCAAGGCAGTTCCCTCACTTATTATCTAATTAGAATCTGGTGGTCTTGTATTCTTACTTGCAGGTAGTCCTTCCCAGACAAAAAGGAGTTCTTTGCAATCGATTTGATCTCTCTCTACGGTACGCGCGCACACCCTCTCAACATTCAATAGGTATTCCTCCTAGCCCTAACCCTTATCTCTGCTTTCTCAAAGGAATGAAAGGATAGAAGCAACTCTATTCTCAACATTTTGGGCTTATCGTACCAAAGATTCGTACTCTCCACTAATGCCACACCATTTTCGTTGGTATATGGTACCCAGTGTCTTGCCTCTCGAAATACAAATACCCTCCCTAAGAATATCTCTTCGAGATATTCTCACCAATGATGATTTCCACCAAGAGCGGTTAGCCCAATTGAGCTTCTTGACGAGCGTCGCCTTACTGACTCTTGACCACCTTCAAATCTATCAAAAACGCATCAAGCGTGCTTATGATAAGCAACTTCATGAGCGTACCTTTAAGGTTGGTGATCTTGTCCTCAAAGAGAATCAACATGTAACCAAACTAGAAAAGAGCAAACGTGGAAAATTTGCTCCTAATTGGATTGGGCCTTACATTATCACGCATATTTACGATCGCACTTACTATTTAGATTCACTTAATGGTAAACCCGAGCTGAACCCCTTAATGCCTTGCATCTTCAATCATTCTACCGTTGAATTTAGTGTTATATCACTTCTTATCTACCTTGTGCTCGTCCCTTGAGCTCATTTACCACCTCATATGCTTTGTTTCATGCATCTCAAAATAAAATCAAGCTCACATGGTTTGGTCATAAACTCCTCTTAAAAATATGCCTTCCCCTTTTTAGTCGGTCCATGACTTAAAAGTATAAAAATAACATGTTCTCAATTGTACACTTATGGGATGTTCTTGAGTCAAACTTCCTACAAAACTAGATGCTTCATGCCAAACGGACATCTAGACTCTCTAAGTTATACATAGATTGCTCCTCGAAGGACAACTATGCACAAAAAGCTGCATCTCTGCTACTATAAATAGACTGCTCCCTTAAAGGACAGCTTATACAAAGTCAGCCTTTATCGAAGCTTCTCACATTTATCAGCTTCGTGAAGACCTCAAGAACAACAAAATACATATCCCATGTTGACTTCCCGCATCGATCGGTCTATATCCAAAAAGTAAAAAAAGATTCCAAAAGCACTTTTGAGTCATGGACTTGTCTATTTAGGTTTGGTCCTCTTTCATCGAATAATCACCTTATAACAAGTTCTCAAGACTTCGCCTATATCAACCACCTCACCTCACCATTTGTCAAAGCAACAAAACTCAAGGGACGTGATGTATATCCGATATATTGTGATTATAAAACTCTTTTCACCTATCGACTTCTCATCTATGCAAGGTACCTAGGGATTCAAGCTCATCCTATGTTAATATGTGGTTTGTTTAGCTCTTCTCAACTACTTGACACTTTTACCTCTTTTTGCTACGACTCTAAGATTGTGTGTTGACCTTAATCAGTGACACGATTCCCTACTACTTGGGTAGGCTAACTTTCGCTTCACCTATACCTACATCAACATCGCCAATACCTTACCAACACCAACAACATTACCCTACCAACATCAAACTCTTACCAACCAACAAATTGCCTAACCACAACCAAATTGCTCCGAATTCACCTCTCGCTGGTTCTAAGGAGAACTACATCACCTGAGGCCCCTCCTTGCTTTGTATAATGGGCTATGTAGGCAGCACTTAGGAGACATGGGGTCTCCCAAGGTTAGCTCGACCATCCCCTACCAATAACTCACTTACCCACACCAACAACATTCCCTACCAACATCAAACTTTTACCAACCAACAAATTGCCTAACCACAACTAAATTGTCTCGAATTTACCTCTCCCTGGTCCTAAGGGAGAACTACATCGGTCTCGAGGCCCTCCTTGCTTTGAGCAATGGGATATGTAGGCAAAGACTTAGGAGACATGGGGTCTCCCAAGGTTAGCTCGACCATCCCCTACCATAACCTATCATGTGTTGTGTTTTCCTTAAAAATATAAATATTTTCGCGTATTTATATTGATAACACTCACCTTCACAACCAACCATTTGGCCCTACCCAAGGTCGCAACCAACCATTAGGCTCAACCAACCATTTGGCCCGACCCAAGGCCACAACCAACCATTTGGCCCGACCCAAGGCCGCAACCAACCATTAGGCTCGACCCAAGGCCGCAACCAACCAATCGTAGCCACCCAAGGCCGCAACCAACCATTAGGCCCGACCCAAGGCCACAACCAACCAATCAGCCCGACCCAAGGTCATGAACCTACCATTTGGCCCGACCCAAGGCAGAAACAACCATTTGGCCCGACCCAAGGCCGCAACCAACCATTAGGCTCGACCCAAGGCCACAACCAACCAATCGCCCGACCCAAGGCCGCAACCAACCATTAGGCCCGACCCAAGGCCGCAACCAACCAATCAGGCCCGACCCAAGGCTACAACCTACCATTTGGCCCGACCCATGGCCCTCACCACTCAATCGCCCAACCCAAGGCCGCACCAATTAAATACCTCACCTAAAACCAATAAATTACAATTTTATCCACCCATCATGTAGCTTTTTGTTCAATCGAGCTCACCTGCTCTTCGTGTTTTAGCATGATTAGGTACTTAACTTGATCGACCAACTTTTCCTAGACCAAGACCGTGACGTTTATCTCAACCAGACCAACCATTTGGTACTTGCCGAACATGCCTAAACGCTCATGTACCTTACTGCTATATCCCCCGATAGGGGCCATTATTATTAGGAGTCGGGGACCACCCGGTAGCCATGGTGGCACGCACTGCTATATGAAGGCGAGAGCGGAGGCTCGTGTATTGCTCGTGTTGTCCTTGATGGTACCGGGCCGACTATCGCCATATGCGGTGCACAAGCCGAGACCTCTAGGAGCCGAGAGATCTTAGGGGGCGCAGCCACACCGGTGGGTTGGTGACAGGAGGAGGCGGAGCTAGCTAGCACAGGACCAAGGTGGGCAGGAGATGAGGGTGGTGGGGAGAGCCGAGACATCCCTAGAGCAGAGATGGATGTTTTGTTTGTATATTGGATATGTGCACTCGGTCTACAAACCGGTTATGTATATAGAGGCCTCCGTGCCCACATATGATTCATTTATTCATTCTTGTTGTCTATACCGGCCTCGCGAGCCGAGTATCGGTTATATATGAGAGACCGCCCGTGAGCCGAGTTGAGATTTTGACAAGATTGCGGCTGCGTGTCGGCTTTGTATTATTTTGAGATCACAGAGGCCCCCATGCAGGGCAAGTTGTATAGTTGAAACATTGATATATATAGAGATGATGATTTTGATCCATATGTCATTGTGTATAAATTGTTTTATGTATTTTGTCGATGGTTTTTGAAATGTAATGTGTATAGATGATGAGTTAGATCTAAATGGTGTATATATTAAAATGTCATATGTATTTTGTTTGATGGTTGTTTTATTGTAGATAGATGATGTTGATGAAAGTATGATGAGATATTGATGTGATTTTGATGACAAATAATGGTGTTGTTATGCGGGAAAAAGAGGCGGGAGCCACAAAAAATTTGCAAAAATAAAGAAAAGGCCCAGGTTGAAGAAAAAGGAGGCATGTGACCGATATCGGTAAGCTAACCGACATCGGTAGAGTATGGACCGATATCGGTTAGGTAACCGATACCGGTTACACCAAAATGAGCTTTTCTAAAAATAGAAAAGCTTGGGCGGCAACTTAAGTTCTTATTTTTAGAATTCTTATTTTTAGAGTCATGCAACAAGTTAAATACGTGAATGCGACGCTGTTTGACGACTGATACAGGTAATTGCATGAAAGAATTGAGTGATAAGGAGGAAAGAGACAGGTGAAGTGAGTGTGGGATGAGATTAAGAAGTTAGAAAGACAAATTATATTTGAAGAGGGTGGTGAACATGGCTGAACGAGGAGAAGCATCCAGCAGCAGGGACGAGAGGGAAGACAAGTTCCACCCCAAGCTGCTGCATCCCGAGAGGTAAACTGTTTGGTTGTATTTTAATTCTTGCATGTTTTGATGAATAGGATGAGAGAAGGTAAGAGGGTAGAGATGAGAAAGAAAAGGTGATAGGCAAGGGTTTGGGATAGAGTGAGTGTTATGGGGTAGGTAAGCAGGGTGTTCACGTATGTTTATAGGTATAGAGAGGAGTAAATGAGCAAAATAATTATCGTAGGTGTATGTTTTTAAGTAAGGTTTGTATATTTTGACCTGGTGACCGGTATCGTTTAGAGATAACCGTATCGGTTAGTAAACCGGTATCGGTTAGTAAACCGGTATCGGTTATCTATAACCGATACCGGTTACTGTAGGAATTTCCAGAATGTGAGAAAAAACCCATGGGGATTTGATTTATTGAATGATTGTGTGTCGTTTTGATGTATGCAGTGGAAGTAGGGTTAAGGATGAATGATACTGTGCCAGCGTTGTTGTCAAGAATCCGAGCGGATGTAACACCAGCTGAATGGGCATTGATAAACCATGTGGGGCTAAGTGGAATCCGCTATTATTCACGAATCGCACGTAATCATGCTATGTTGCAGGCGTTGATTGAGAGGTGGAATCTGAAAATAATACCTTCTATCTGCCAACAGGGGAGATGACAGTGACGTTGGAAGATGTGTTTAGGATTTTGAGGCTCCCAATGATAGGAAGACCAAGTGTATCGGCGCGTTTCTAGCGTGGGCGGTAGCGATAACAACATTATTTGGTTCAAATTGCATGAGATTTGACACGTTGAGGTTTGACATTCACTTATGGTACAATGTATTGTTATCTCCGTTTTGAGTTCACGACAAAACGATTAGATAACCCCTATGAAATTTTTGAAGTTGATTTTGCATTTTGGCCTCATATTGAGAAATTCGGGTTTTCGGGTTTGTCCAACAGTTCGACATGAGTTTTAACATGCTTTGTGTTGCCTGTTTTCCGAAACCCGAAACCCACTTCATATTGAGTAAATCGGGTTTTCAGACCTCCGGCGCATCGGAACATGCCTAATTCAAAACATGTTTTGTGTCACTGTTCCCGATACCCGAAGTCTGATTTAGTCCTTCGTATCGGGTTTTCGTGAGTCTGAAGCATCTAAACATCTCATGCTTTATGTCTTATGTTCCCAAACCCGAAACCCGACCGCACTAAGCCTCCTTGTGTCGGTTTTCAGACCTCTCAAACATGCTTGACATAGCATTCATGCCGAGTTTTCGGTGAGTTGGCACGTGCCGAGCTGAAGTGTATTAATTACAATTTTCTTATAAATACGCGGATTTCCACGTCATTTTTACCGGACGTATTTTAAACTCGTGGATTTTTCGTACATGCTCTTCCAACCGTTAAACCCGAAAGCTCACTTTGTGCCAATCCGAATTGAATCACCATTTTTCTATCTTCCCTTTCTCTCGGTTGAAGGTATTTCTCTCACTCTTGGTTCCTAGTTTTTATGGATTGATTCCGCGTGAATTCTTCCCATTTTCTTGTTGGGTTTTGAGGGATTTTTATTCTTCTTCTTTCTGGAGTTATTTTGAAAAAAGGGGTTTAGGTTTTAGGGTCTATCTCTTCTAAATTACCACTTGGTGCTATTTCCTCAAAGTTTTATTATGTGCCCGTACATGAATGGTTAAAAGGAGATTGCATGTTTGAAATTCAACGAAAAACCTGTTTTTCTCTTCTGCACGACGATTGTTACATTGCGCAGTTGTTGAAGACCGAAGTATATTGAAGGCTTGGCGTGCCGGACTTTCCGTGAGTTTCCAGCATCAACACAAGTGTCGGGCTTTCTTCCGAATCGACATCATCGGCAGTCTCGGTTTTCCCAAAGTTCCGACATTATCAAACTCGCCGGACTTTTCAAATTTCGACATTCTCGGCGCATCGGGTTTTTAGGATTTTCCGACATCATTTTCGCCAGTGTCGACTCTTCCGCTCCTCCCGGCATATCTAGCAGTCGATTCTCACAAAGGGAGTGTCTTCTCGAGCTTCAAACTTTCTTCCTTCGATATCCTTCATGTTGGACCTGGTCCATCTCGTGAAAAGACCGAGAAGTCGCGAGTAATGAAATACAAGTTTAAAAAGCTGGAATCTCCATCGTATATTGATTGCAACTACGACATCCGAGACACCGAACTCGAAATATAGACATTGAAGATTTCTGGAGTAGGGTGAGGAGTTCCTCCCAAACTCCATGGATGAAAACTATAGCCGATAGTGGCTTGCCTCTCGCAGCGGGTTTTCCCATGTCCGCTCAGTGTCCAGAATTCATCTTGGCTTGTGCATCCAGTTATGACTCGGCATCTCGTTCTGTGAGAAGTCAATCAGGTGAAGTAGTGATCAAATTGGATGGAGGTTACTTTGATGATCTCCTAAAACTGCCCAATTTTGACGAGTATGGAGAGTTGGACATCAAGTCAGCTCAGAAAGCCTGGGACAACGATCAGGAAGACTGCATCAAACATGTGAACAAGAAGTTCCTGATCAAGCCCAAACCAGCTGTCTCCATTTCCAAGGATTATCCCCAGGAGTGATTTCATCCAAGAAATCAATGACATCATCACCCTGCTGAGTCGGGTTTTTGGTTTGCCCGAATCGAATGTATTTCAAGGATGGATGTATCAATTTATGATCACCATCAAGAAGAATCAGCAGGGGATCGACTGGGGTACTCTCATCAGCAATGAGGTTGATTCCCAAATGACAACAGTCTTGTCAACTGGGAAATTTTATATGTCTTCATATGTCACATACGCAGCAGCCGGGATGAGGAACTATCCCAGGCTGGATACCAAGGGAAGCAGAACGGTGAACCAGGTGTATCAATACTTCCCTCAATTGACAAAGAAGGGGTCCAAAGACCATTTCAGGAGGGTGAATGATGCCTTCTTCTATGAAAATATCTACAGGATAAACCCTGAATTGAGGAAGACAAGAGTCTCAAATGAGGCTTGGGCTGAAGTTTCCAAATGGGGATGTATCTTCTTACAATTCAAGAAGTTTACATATCTTCGGTGGTCATGTACTCGGGAGATCCTTTTCGCCTGCCCCGATATCCGGGGATAGACCGATATTGATGGAGTTGGTTAGGCAGCTGTTGGATTTCCATAAATTCCAACAAAGCAAACATAAGGCTGTTGTATCCTTCCCAATTTCTATTGGGAGATATACTTGCTCAACAGTAGTGAAAGCCAAAAATGTTGTCCATGAACTTCAGGACAAATTGAAGAAGCATATGAAGCCTCGAGACGGTTTTGACATCCGAGGAGTGCTCAGAGCATATGGAACCCAGCATCTACACAGGCCAAACATAGAGGATATTTGGGTGGATCTGCGTAATGAGGTTGCTGTTCGCAGAAAGGATAATAGCAGATTGACTATTGCTGAGATTCAAACACTTTGGAACTTGCTGATTTACCGGAGGGTACAGTGTGACAATGAAAGTGTTTTGGATCTTTCCTATGATGGACTAAAGGAGGATCAATATGTTTTCCCACCTATTGATTAGTCACCAACAAAAAGCCTCTATTATAGATAGGTTGGCTCTAATCCTTGCTCACACCAAAGCATGGATCTCCTCTTGGGAATGAATTTTAAAGATGATAAGTTTTCAAAGTTGGCTACTTCAGAGGTGGGGCCCTCCAAAAAGGAAAAGGACAAAAATCTTCTAGGGGGCCTATAAAGGTCAAGATTGTCAAAAAGAGGAAAGAAAGAGAAATATCTTCAATTGTTTCTCCAGTAGAAACGGTGAATGTGCCAGAATCACCAACACCACCAGAAATAGGAGAAATTAATTTGGAAGGAGGAGGAAGCCAGCTTCTGGTTTCACCATTTGCTGATTGCTCAACTGAAGAGACCTTATCTCTTGCATCCAAGGCTTTGGAGTCTGGATCTGTGCCTCTTTCCTCACAACCACTCCTACCTCCTTATTCTCCATCAACTTCTTCAGTAATGGCCAGTATTTTCTCTGGACTTTCACCCCTCTCTACTGGTACCCAAGTGATCACCAACACGCCCCCTCCTGTGCCTCTTTTTATTGGATCTACTACCACGTTGGTAACTATTCCTCCTCCACTAGTAGAATCTTCTCCCCTTGAGGGTATGATACCAGCTTCTGCAACCATGGCAACTCCCTCTGATATGCCGCAATGGCTACTCGAGAAAACTCCGAGGAAGAGGAAGGTGATTGTGCCCCTACCAGCCTTTGATTTCAGCTCACTCAAGGCTCCTACACAAATCAGCCAAGAAACCCAAAACAGTTTCAAGGGTTTTGGTGGATGCTTCAGGAGATAAGTTCACAGAGATTGCCACTCCCTCGGCTGACAAAACTAGAGAGGATATAACAGCCTCTGATTATCAGGTAACCAGGGTGGCTCTAGGGAAAGTGACAGCAGAAGGGGCGCAACAAGATGCACGGGATTCCATAAACGTGTTGTGCCAAAAGTTGAAAGAAACAAAGGACAGCAGAGATGAGCTTAAGGAGAAAGTGGAGCAGTTGACAGAGGTTTTGATTAAACTCTCAAAACCCCTTGAATCCATACCACCTTCTTCTGTTCCTGTCGGATTCGATTTCTCATCGCACCTACGATTGAGAAGACAACTAAAAACGAAGGGTGGTTGATGAATGGATCCAAAGGTTGCTCTAATAGGGAAGGAAGTAGTTCAAGACGTGGTGAAAGTTCATCAGGTCCTTTGGGGACATTCGGAAGGAGAGAAGATGGATGATGAATTCTCTTAGGAAATTGGACATCTTGATTTGAATTTTGAAACTCTCCGGTGTTAAAGAAAATACCAAAGACATCTCTTGGTAGAAGAAGGTATTCTCCCACATACGTATAAGCATTTCCAAATGACCAAGGCCATCAAGTTCGAATAAAGATTCTCAATGAAGCTCGTAGTAAGTTGAGAGAATCAAGGGATAAATTGATTGATGGGAAAAGTGATCTGGAAGAAGAATTGCTGAAGATTTGTCCAAAGGTGTCAGTTGGGAACTCAGGTATCCTATCAGCAGATGATCTCTTTAAGTAAATCCAAGAGTCTGTTCAGCATGAACCAATAAGTGGATTTGACCTTGAGATCATGGATCGGTTGGTAAGGATTGAACATTCTTTGGAGGCCTTAAGAAAGCTCAGCAAAGGATTGAAAAAGCTTCCCGGCACTGCCAGCGATGTTCATGAAACTTGTGAAATTTGGAATGATCATTCCACTGCACCTGATGAAAATGAAATGCAAGGCATAATTCGGAAGTTCCAGGAATTTCAGAGCAAACAGTCTCAGCTGGAGGAAGAAAAAGAGGAAGGAGCAAAGGATGATGATTCAGATTAAGTCTCAACGTTTCATGTCATTTCAATCTTGAAATCGACATGTCTTTTTCATTTCTGTTTCGTCACATTTTTGAATCATATTTTGACTTGATCTCCTGCGTGAGAATCAAGCAAAACAGAACTCTTGTTAAAACGCTAATTTTTAGGATCTGCCCTATTTTATCTCTACTTCTTTTGTTATAAATAAGGGATGCTTGTGCATTCCAAAGGGGTCGAGATTTTTTGGAATATTTAGGGGCTATTGGAAAGAAGAAAAACTTTGTGTTTTCATTCAATCATTTTGAAGAATAGGAATTGATATCATTTTACAGACTTTGTGTTGTGGAATATATCTTACTTAAGACAGTGTTCTTATGTTCATGATCTTAAGCTATTCTTTGCATAGCATCTTAGTGTTTCTGATTATTTCAGACATTATATTTGTGATCTAAAACTCGTATGATTATTTCGTGCTCTGTGTTTACTCGAAAGAAAATACGTTTCTCCCATTTCCTTTCTATTGTGCTTCTTTCATTGTAACAGTTTCTAACCCAGTTCATTTACGAAAGAAATATCCTTGAATCGTGTGAATGTGGATTTCGGGATTCCATCCCACCCCAATGGTTAGATTAGTGTGAATACTTTGTATATATCATTTTTACTGTGTTTTAGATTAGTAATAAGCAGGCAGCCTCACCTGTCTTTGAGGAGGGATTTAATCCCATATACTGTGGTTGAACCTCATATTTTGGTTTGACAAAATATCCAACCAACAGTTTTTGGTGACTCCGCTGGGAATTACGGATCAATAGTATAAAGCTTATCCTCTCGGTGTCTGGCGACTCCGTATTTGCCTTATTTTCAACAAGATCTCCTTTCAGTTCAAGCTGGCCAGGAATATCTTCACTCGGTCTCGCCGAGCTCAAGGTGAAATTGATCCACTCTTTGAGTTACTGCAACAGCACAATTTCAGTCTTTCTCCCAACAGCATTGTCTCTAACCGAACCAGAAGTTCTTCGCACTGCTTCGAGAAACCGATCCTCGTGGAATGGGAAGTATCTCGCAACTTGTCGTGCACTACTCTTGTCTGATACTCGGATCCTTGTATGCACTCTTTTCAGGAGGATGGCGGTTCAACCTGTGCCTTGGGGCGCAGTTATTGGTCCTCTTTCTTTGACTCCTCCATTGCACAAGTTACCATGTGGATCTCATAAAAACATTCCCAAGTTCAATGGGGATGGGAAGCAAAGATCCTCGACGAGCACATTACATCTTTCTTTGTTGCATGTGGTGTCCTCGGAGTAGCCCACAAAGATGTCTCCGTCGACTCTTCGTTGAAACGTTGCATCGCAAATGGCCCAGGCTACCATGCGGACTAAGTTCAAGCACGTTTCAAACCAGCCGAAGATTCCCATGCTTTGTTAGCTCAGCTCACGCATATGAAGAAGGAATCGCATGAACCTATGCGGGAATTCGTGGCAAAGTTCAACAAGCTGATCTGGAAGATTCCAGAAATAGCTGTACCTACTCCGGAAAACCAAAAATGCTTCTTCATCAATGCTCAACCTCCTGATATAAGCTTTTTATTAAGAAGGTCGGTTATCCCAGATTTGGCTATTGCTCAGTCAACAGCTACTGAAATAGAGGATGATCTCATCTTGGCTGGAAGGATCAAGAAAGACGTACCTAAACTCAAAAATCAAGGTTCTTCTCAAGGTAACACTGATCCTATGTTTCAAAAAATGGCTAATGATTTGATTGCTTTAAAAAATCAAATGTCCCAGCAGGTGAGCAATGTTCCGTATCGGGATATCCCTAGACAGAATTTCAATAACAACAATGGTGCACCTGCCAGAGATAGGCCACGGTTAACTCCTGCTCAACCGAGACTAGCAATTGAAGCTCCTCCCGTCAATGCAGCAGTAGAAATAATTGAAGAAGATGATGAAGGAGAAGAACAAGATTCCCGTGAGGCTTTCGAAGCTTCAGGATATGCTGATGAGTCTTATGACGAGTCAGCTGGCGACTCCAGCATTGGGTATTTGGAATACGATGAAGATGAATGTGCGCCAGATGGTCAGTCATTTGCTGTCTTCACTCGGTCCCAATCTCAGAATCCCAGAAAACCTCTTGAAAACACTAAGGAGAAGAATAAGGAACCTCCCATATCCATAGTTAAGAGGGGTACCCCTATTTCGGTGCAAACTGAAAGAGAGGTTACCAAAAAGGCAGCTGCTCCTTATTCTCCTTCTCCTAAGATCAGTGCCTCAGCACAAGCTCATGTAATTAGAACTGAGCCTACCATCATTCCTTCTTATACTACTTTTGACATTATTGATCATGCAAAGAGAACCAAAATTCAAATGTCGAGGCGAGAATACCTTCATCGAATCTCAGCAATCCTCATTTTAGACAATAGAACAAGTCAATTTTTTTTTTTTTTTTTGATAATTGCATCCTGGTTCTAAATACCTAATTTAGAACTCACAATCAAATAACCATTCTTATAACAGACAACCATATGCAGTTGTAATGACTCGGAGTACCTCCGATCTATTCATTCCATGACTCGGTAATCTACCGATCTATTCATGAGTAATAAGAGTTGGCGTTTTTATTTAACACTTCACTCTTGCGGTTCTCTTCCCTATTCTGGGATTCAGAATGCTCTGTCCAAGGAACCTAACTGAATAATTGTTACCATTATTCATCGGCATCTCATCCCTTAGACTAGGTGAATTAGGACAACGCAATCAGTAGCTTGCGATACTTTGGCCAAAGATTTGAAACATACTGTTTATGTCTCGTATTCCTTAACGGCATACTCGTCAATCTGGAATACGCCCTTCACCCCATTCTTATGTTATGTAGAATGTCTTATACCGACTTCTGTCAGTCCCTCCTATCTCAACTTATTCACTCGGAAATGGATTAACAAGGTGATAATGTTATATGGATGCCCACGAGGATTAGGGATACGATGACATACTGGTTCAACCCAAGTTAAACCAGTGTGTCAAGATACCCCGAATCTCCTAGGCAGCCTTGTAACGTGATCACATTCCTAATCGGTCCCTGAGTAACTCGTTCGAGATCAAAGTGTAAATCTTAGCGATCAATGCAAAGGGTGTCGTCATAAGTCACCTGCATTGTTGTAACTTCGAGAAGATCCTAATCTTCTCGGAGGTACAACCCTGCAGTTGACTTGTGCCGTCAACCTTTAAATCCGCCTCGAAAAGATCTACTTATTAAAATGCGTTACGCACGTTGAGTTTAAATTACATTAAAGATGTTCCCCTAAGGTTAGCCTTTCCCGATCCTGGATTCTTCATCTAAGGATGACCTTCCTCAATAAAACCCATTACACAGAGGAGTTATTAAGACCAAGGTCTCATCACGGAGTTCATAGAATATACATAATTCTAAAACAACGGAATTGGACAATATCTCATAAACTTCACATGAGATTTCCCATCTGAACCCCATTAGGTTTATATAAGTTCTCATAACTGAATTTATATCATACTTATTAGCATCAAATATAAATGATTCAGAATCCAATTAAATGTTGTCCTGTCATAATCAGGACTAGGGATTAATAATTTAATTCAGTTTGTTTAGCGTTCTGTTTAGGTATATTTTAATCCTATCTTCCAAAGACAGTTACCTAAATTTCAATTTAGCTTATGATAGAACATACGAGAACTACTAAAACAATCATAAGAATTCAGTCTTATATTCTTGCAAAGCTTACATTGATAATCACAAAAGTCTCCAAATTATATAATAATAACAATGCTCTTTAGATCATTTGAACCGAAGAAGGTCAAACTATCAAGATAAGAATATAGACACATAAGTAACAATATCAATTTCCATTCCTTTCAGAACTAATCAAATACATTTTATGCATTCAGCATACTTGATACAATACTCAACGGAAGAAGAACATCTTTCCTCTTATAGTACATTTAAAGAAATTCAAACTGAAATTCTACTTAAAATCAAATCTAAACAATCTGATCATCCTATCAGATCTGCATGCTTTTACCACTCACGGCAACCATCTGCAAAAATAGTCAACATGGGTCAGTTCGATGAACTGAGCATGATAAGCACTAACCTTTAAAACAATTGCAATACATCAATTGTTTTCATTAAACCTACTTTTAAATGAGATCAAATCATTAAAACGTTAGTGACCAAGAAGACAAATGCATCTAACCAACTATCCATCTGAATCCCAAGGACAACAACATCAGACGGATTATATATTCAACATAATAAATAAATAACCTTTCATGATTCCATCAGCATGATAGAACAATTCCAAAAGTTAGATAAACAATTATATCAACCTATACTTTATAACAGAAGAGAAATAAACGAATAATACTTATTTCCTTAAGATCTAGCTCATGACTGTACCGTCTTTTCAAGAGCAAGGCATTCACTTAATACACATGCAAATAAATCAGTCGAGACCATCAACACACCTGTTTTGTTAAAGCTTACAAGAAAGCAACTACAGTACAGTAGCCCTCATGCCAAACAATGGTGTCTATCAACAAGCAGACTCAGTATGTCCTCACGCAAGAAGCGACAGACAAGAAGATATTAAATGCCGTTACCTGTTAAGGTGAAATCGACTACTCCTAAACTCAATCAAGCTCAGAAATGGATATCTATGCACGAAGGCGTAACACGCCAACAATACCTTATGACAACCTTGACTCATTCAAGTCCTTTCTACACTTTGTAAGGCTTTTAGACCCAAGGTCGAATTCAAAGGATCTCCTTCATTGTCGCAGTCAACAAGAGACTCGAAATCATTTAAGCAATGTCATCTCCCTATGACTATGCAGAGAGATTTTTAAATGAAATCCACGCAACATGCACACCACATCTATCACGGAATGTAATCGAAAAAAACATAACATAACATAACATAGTCACTTACGAGCATCCGAGTTGAAAGTATGGTATTCACGACCTACTTTATAAAAGCCATAATACATAATGTCAAGTTATTTTAAGAAATCCAACAAAGCCAAAAACATTACATGTTCATACTCAGGCTTATACAGATACAGTGACACAGATTACCAATCAAGGATTTAAAACTAAATCCGTATATCAGTATTCACAATATAGCTTTTACAGAAGCCGATATACAAGATATCTTTCCAAACTCAAGGAACCCAACAGTGTCGAAACAATAGTAAACTAAGCAAGCTTAATTTGAGACAGGTACTGTAGTTACCTAGAAAGGATTCCACTGAACCCGAGTAACAGTATATCAAATAAATAATAAACAATGATTCCCAACTGTGCCAACAATGATAAACATTAAAAATCAGGCTTAAACAAATCACTGATTTCGTAACAAGAATTCCAACTGAATCTCTCCAATATTCTCGAACAAGCTTACACAGAAGGAAACGTAACAGTACAACCAGGGAGTCTGTACCAAAATTTATTACAAATAACAGAGGTCGTATGACCTGTTACTTCTTCTAGACTCCAACGAAACTCAAATTACCAATATTCAAAGATATATAAAGCTTCCACAGTGGTCCATAGTGCACGAATCATTGATGGACTCTCTGAGTCGTTTCAATATAATAAACATATATATATATATATATATATATATATATATATATATATATATTATAATCCCCTTAACCTTCACGAAAGGAAAAACAACTCCAGTGAGGTCGTAATGAATACTGTAACACAATATGTTACCTCTTCACAATAACTATAAAATTCATAACGAAACCCAACAAAAATCCATAACCACCACTAAATAATAACCACGACATAGCTTACAAAAAAGTTCAATTTTAAGCTGAACAATCAAACAAATGTCCATCGGTATCCCTTCGACAAGTACCCACAACAATAAAGTATCAACAACAAGCATCGACTTGAGTATAAATCAACAAGCATCACGGTGGCTTTGTACCCATCACAAGAACAATTTATGGGCTCTCATGAGTAAGGTGAAACATACCTTCTTTTCATATATTTCGCATATAAAATCCGAATGCAAAACACACAAAAAATATAGCAACATTTGAATATAATAAACACCCATCAAGGTTAAATTGAAAATCGAACCAGCATGAAGATACAGTGTCGAAAATCACACAAGGATACCATAGAAACCATCTATTTCCATAAATCATTTGAATAGAGTTGTTCTAATGAAATCATTTGAAGAAGAGCAAGATTTTTAAAAGTTAGGGCCTAACATGCCTGGATATTTGCTCAAAATTCCAAGCGCAGACCACTGAAAGAGCTCGGACTTTCTTTTCCTTTTCCAAGTTAGAGCCACCAACAAAATTTTTGCTATTTCCATGACATATATATTTTCCTTGCCAGAGGAAAGAGCTAGATACGCTCATACTCGCCATGCAACACCAAGAAGACTGGTGCGAAGAACCAGTGAACAGGCAGAGGGAAAACCGGAATTCGTGATAAGCCAAACAAACCATTAACTTTCCAATTTGCATGCCTTCTCGCGAAATCCGAGCTCGACTACCGAGCTCATTAATTGCATTTACTCCCAATTTCCCGCTCAAACTCCACTGCCACCGACCGCCATAGTTGGCGATAGACAAGAGAAATTCCAAGACCATTTCCAATTTTGGCGACCTGCCACGTCGGCTCAAGTTAGCCGTTTTAAAACCTCCACCAATTACCTGTCCCTCATGCTTATCCACGCATTTAATAACATAGAAACTGCCGCCCATGGTTCGCACCCCTCCATAGGTCCCCTTACATCCTTGTTCAATAGTTAGGTTAGTAACTTAGGTTAGAATTTAGGATAACACCTAGTCTAACTTCTTAGAACATAGATATTAACTTAGAACATTAGCTCTTAGCCTAGGTCTAGGTTAGATTAACACTAACCCCTAGGTTAAGTTTAGTTTTAGGTTACTAACATTTATAATTCCAGTTAGGTCTAACATTTCTTACGCTCAGAAAAAGACCTACAACATGCATTCTCGAACAGGGTTAACTCCTGTACTGCCATTAGGCTACAGAATTATATGTAACTGAATTATTACCTGGTCCACGATCAAGACCTTCCAGATATATTTAGATATCGGGAACCAATCCTTTTCACACGATCAACCTGAGTTATACTCCGGACTAGCTTATTCAATGCATCTAGACCTTGCAACCTGTTCAAGGTCTGTAATTTTAATTCATCACGAACAAACTTAAAGCAATACTTGGATCAATTCCACTGATCCAAGGCTAGGTATTATAGGTGGATAACTCTATAATTCATTCCGAGATCAGATTAAACTCAGATACAAAATGAAAGAAATAAAAGAGTCCAATCATATTCCGACTCAGTCAAAGATCTGCAATCTGCAAAGAAGATACAGTACATATCAAGCATGATTTCTCAATCAAGGAACACATCCTTTTACAAAGAAACCATATATCAACACTTGAATGCTCAGGAGGAGGTAACAACAGTTCAGGGTGTTACATGCTTCCCTCCTAAAAGATTCATCGTCCCGATGATTACATATTTGATTAACCTTCAGGTCAACCAATTTATCAGTACACAAACAATGTGACTATTTCCAATTTGAATAGTTCCAGAAATCAATGTCACAGCATATTTTATTCAACCTGAATAATGTTTGCCTTCATCTGGCTTTCATAAATACTTAAAAAAAAAGTTTAGAAAAGAATGTTTTGTCAATGATTTCATTACATTTGAAAAAGAAGGAAAAGCAATTTTCATCTCTTCCAGATTTTCCCAAGTTGCACTTTCTTCGTTAAACTGGTCCCACTGGACCTTACATTGCTGTATTTCATGATTTCTTAAATGCAATTGGTGAGTTTCCAGCACTCGTGTGGGTTTAACCACGATTATTCCTGGGTCTTGGACCTGCAAGGAATTCCAATTTAAAACATGTGACAGATCTGAAACGTATTTCTTAAGCAAAGAAATATGGAAAACATCATGCATGCGAGATAAAGCGGTGGTAATGCTAAGCGATAAGCTACGAGATTGATTATTTTGACAATTTGAAAGGTCCCACGAATCGAGGTGACAACTTGGCAGCCTTGCCAAAAGTTATAGAACTCTTTACGGGTTTAACACGTGAGAAAAACCTTCTCACCAAGCTCAAACCTTCTATCAACCCGCTTAAGGTCGGCATAGCTCTTACGCTATCGCTGCTTCCTTTAATCTTTCACGAATCAAGCTTAACTTGCTTGTTCCATTTACGCGAGAATCTCTGGTCCAATTACCACTCTATCCTCAACACTTTGTCCCAACTAACGGGAGTTACGCACTTTCTTCCATAAAGTGCTTCAAAGTGCCATTTTGAGAGATGAATGATAAGTGTTGTTGTATGCGAACTCAACTAATGGAAGATACTCTTCCCATTTATCTTTGTTGATCCATGCGAATACATCCGCAACATGTCCTCCAACACTTGATTTACCCTTTCGGTTTGTCCATCCGTTTCGGATGATATGCGAACTGAAGTTTAGTTTTGTTCCAAGAGCTGTATTAAGTGTTTGCCAAAACCTTGACGTCATTCTTGGATCCCTGTCAGATATAATCAATTCTGGTACACCATGCAATCTGAAAATTTCGTGTACGAATCTTTTGGCCAGCACTGGTGAATCATCCTTTAGATTTCCAGTGATGAAATGAGCTACCTTAGTCGGTTTATCTACAACTACGAGATAACATCATGTTTATTCTGGACATGGGTAATCCTTGTACAAAATCCATGGTTATTACTTGCCATTTATCTTTGCGGTATGCTATGAGGATATAACATCCAGCCCGGGGTGCATATGTTCTGCCTTAACCCGCTGACACTCCAAACAATGGGTCACAAAATTTATGACATCCTTTTTCATACCTTTCCAAAAGTATTGTTGTTTCAGATCAGCAAGCATCTTTGTGATACCCGGGTGTCCAGAGAAAGGTGAATTATGAAATTCAACTAACAACTTCTTCCTCAAGTCGTTCAACATAGGTACATATACCCTGTTTTCATAACGCAAGATTCCTTCATTATCAAAATGAAAACCTTTATACCTTTCATCATTAGGTTCTGCAGCAAGCGCTGCTTTTACTTGCTGAAAGTAATTATCAGATTCTGAGGCACTCTTTACCTCCTCCTTGAACTGAGTTCTTAATGTTATAAGAGTAGAAATGTGCCTCCTACGACTTAGAGCATCAGCTACTCTATTCTCCTTCCCTTTGATATAGCTAATATCAAAATCATATTGTGATAAAAATTCTAACCACCTTCTCATCTGGGCATTGATTAGGTGAGTAAAAATATATTTCAGCCCTAAGTGATCAGTTTTCAACTCAAAAGGTTTCCCAAGTAAGTAGTGTCTCCAGACTTGAAGTGCATGAACAATGGCAGCAAGCTCCAAATCATGAGGGGCATAGTTCAGCTCATGTAACTTGAGTTTTCTACTTTCATATGCAATGACTTGATCATTTTGTAGCAAAACACCTCCAAGGCCTTCCCAGAAGCATCCGTTACAACAGTAAAATTCCCATTAGGGTCTGGTATAGCTAATATAGGTGCAAAAGTCAACTGGTCTTTCAGACTTTTGAAAGCCGCTTCGCACTTGTCGTTCCATATGAATTTCTTATCCTTCTTCTGCAATGAAGTTATTGGTGCAGCTACCTTAGAAAAATCCTTTACAAATTTTCTATAGTAACCTGCAAGACCCATGAAGCTTCTTACTTCATGCACATTCTTTGGTGCAGGCCACTCAGTTATTGCCACTATTTTTGAAGGATCTACAGCAATTCCTTCTTTACTTATGACATGACCCAAATAGTGAACTTCTGAATCAAAGAAAGAACATTTGGATAACTTACCATACAACTTTCTTTTTCTCAGAATTTCCAAAACTATCTTCAAATGCTCATTGTGCTCCTCAACGCTTTTAGAATAAATGAGAATATCGTCCAAGAATACAAGTACAAACTTGTCCAGATATTCTTGAAAAATATTGTTCATTAAGTTCATAAAGGCTGCGGGTGCATTAGTTAATCCAAAGGGTAGAACCGTGAATTCATAATGTCCGTACCTTGTTCGGAAAGCTGTTTTATGAATGTCTTCTTCTTTAATCCTTAACTGATGATAACCAGATCGAAGGTCTATCTTAGAATAAACCGCTGCTCCACGCATCTGATCAAATAGATCATCGATCCTTGGAAGTGGATATCGGTTCTTGATTGTTGCTTTGTTCAACATCCGATAATCAATACACAGCCTAAGTGTTCCATCCTTCTTTTTCACAAATATCACAGGCGCACCCCAAGGTGAAACACTTGGTCTAATCAAACCTTTTGTCAAAAGTTCTTGCAACTGTGCCTTAAGCTCGACTAACTCTGTAGTAGTCATCCTATAAGGCGCTTTGGAAATAGGTTCAGTTCCCGGTTTGATTTCAATGGTGAAGTCAAATTCTCTCTTGGGTGGTAACCCTGGTAATTCTTCAGGAAAAACATCCCTGAAACTTTGTAACAGAGGAATTTGCTTCATATAATCACCATCTTCTTCTGAAGATTCAGATATCTTTACTGCATAAAGAGTACATCCTTTATTCTTAGCCTTTTTAAGCTGCATAGCTGACAGTTTTCTAACTGAAATTTCTCGTTTCACACCTTGAATCTCTGTTGTTTCCAGCTGATCATCTAAACATTTTATGTTCTTTTCATAGCAGTCTACTTTTGCTTTATGGTCAGCTAACCAATTGACACCGATGACAATGTCATACGATCCCAAAGGTGTAACATAGAGATCAACTTCCGTGGAAAAGTTAGGTAAGTCAAGGACTGCCCCAAAAAGACACATACTCACTGTATGAATAGAGTTATTACCATACTGTACAGTCCAAGATTTATCCATTTTTCCAGCTTTTCTTTTAAGTTTAGAAGCAAGTTTATTAGAAATAAAACATTCGGTAGCTCTGTATCAAAAAGAATAGTGAGCGGGTATGCCAAATAACTTACAGAAACTTCTATAGGTGTTACTTGCTTTTCACCCCGGCTTGCTTGCCTCTCTGCGGCATGTATCTTATCTTTGCTGATTACGATCATCCTTCTTCAAAGGGCATTGATTAGCGTAGTGATCTTTGCCACAATTGTAGCAGCCTCCTACAGGTCCCTTTTTAGGCTCAGAATTGCCTCCAACCTTGTAATTGTCACGTTGTCCTCCATAGGGCTTCTGCCCATTGTTATAATTTTTAGCAAAATTATCCCTTACATTTCCAGCAGGCTTATTTACTGCTGCTTTCTTACTGTTATCTCCTGAAAACTTATTCTTGTTTCCAAACTTTTTCCATGGTCCTTTTCTGGGTGCAAGAGAGGTTGAAGAAGGATTTGCAGTCTTCTTCCGCACTTCCTCTTTATGAGCAGAAATAGCCTTTAATTTCTGTTCTTGCCTTATGGCCTTTTCAACAACTCCTTCCATAGTGGTTGGACTGTGAACATCGACCTCTCCCCCTATCACGGGATTCAATCCCATGATGAATTTCCGTATTCTGAACTTCTCGTCAGTTTGATACTGCGGTACATACTTGAGGAGTTTTGTAAACCGCTCCCAGTATTCAGTTACCGTTAGCTTCCCTTGAGCTAAGTTCTGAAATTCTGTCATTTTCTGATCATAGAAAAGTTGTGGCAGCCAACGTTGCCTAAAATAGCCTTTAAATTGATCCCAAGTAATATTGGTCTCATCAATGTTTAGTTCAGCTTTACGGCTATCCCACCACGAAGATGCTTCGTGGGAAAGCTGATAGGCTCCCCAAATAGCTTTGGTTTCCTCTGAGAAGTTCCTTATTGCAAAGTACTTCTCCATTTCGTTGAGCCAGTTCTCAGCTCCATCTCCTAATGTGGTGCCATCATACTTAGGTGGACTTATCCTTTTTATATCATTAGTGAGTTCTGCTGCCAACTGGCCTTTTTGTTTTCTGGTTGGACAGGTGCATTTACAGCATTAACATCAACACCCATATTGGGGTTGTCCTCAGGAGGTGGCTGATTGTTATTACCAGCTTCTTCATCCTCCTCATTTCCCATCACTGCTTGTTCAAGTCAAGTACAGCTAAGCGATCTCTTGTGTCAACAAGGCAGCGAGGATCTCATCAAGTTTACGGGTTGTTGCCGCCCCTCCTTGGTGGAGCATTATTATGACGTTCCCCTTGTTCTACAACCATTTTACATTACAAGAAAATTCAGGTTTTTATCGGATTATGGACCTGATAGGTCCAAGAGCTGCGACCTTGACTACGATACCAAGATGTAACATCCTCATTTTAGACAATAGAACAAGTCAATTTTTTTTTTTTTTTATAATGCATCACGTTCTAAATACCTAATTTAGAACTCACAATCAAATAACCATTCTTATAACAGAACTGACCATATGCAGAGTTGTAATGACTCGGAGTACCTCCGATCTATTCATTCCATGACTCGGTAATCTACCGATCTATTCATGAGTAATAAGAGTTGGCGTTTTTATTTAACACTTCACTCTTGCGGTTCTCTTCCCTATTCTAGGATTCAGAATGCTCTGTCCAAGGAACCTAACTGAATAATTGTTACCATTATTCATCGGCATCTCATCCCTTAGACTAGGTGAATTAGGACAACGCAATCAGCAACTTGCGATACTTTGGCCAAAGATTTGAAACATATTGTTTATGTCTCGTATTCCTTAACGGCATACTCATCAATCTGGAATACGCCCTTCACCCCATTCTTATGTTATGTAGAATGTCTTATACCGACTTACATCGGTCCCTCTATCTCAACTTATTCACTCGAAATGGATTAACAAGGTGATAACGTTATATGGATGCCCACGAGGATTAGGGATACGATGACATCTTGGTTCAACCCAAGTTAAACCGGTGTCAAGATACCCGAAATCTCTAGGCAGCCATATAATGTGACCACATACCTAATCGGTCCAAAAGTAACTTGTACGAGATCAAAGTGTAAATCTTAGCGATCAATGCAAAGGGTGTCGTCATAAGTCACCTGCATTGTTGTAACTTCGAGAAGATCCTAATCTTCTCGGAGGTACAACCCTGCAGTTGACTTGTGCCGTCAACCTTTAAATCCACCTCGAAAAGATCTACTTATTAAAATGCGTTACGCACGTTGAGTTTAAATTACATTAAAGACGTTCCCCTAAGGTTAGCCTTTCCCGATCCTGGATTCTTCATCTTAGGATGACCTTCCTCAATAAAACCCATTACACAGAGGAGTTATTAAGACCAAGGTCTCATCACGGAGTTCATAGAATATACATAATTCTAAAACAACGGAATTGGACAATATCTCATAAACTTCACATGAGATTGCCATCTGAACCCCATTAGGTTTATATAAGTTCTCATAACTGAATTTATATCATACTTATAAGTATCAAATATAAATGATTCAGAATCCAATTAAATGTTGTCCTGTCATAATCAGGACTAGGGATTAATAATTTAATTCAGTTTGTTTAGCGTTCTGCTTAGGTATATTTTAACCCTATCTTTCAAAAAGATAGTTACCTAAATTTCAATTTAGCTTATGATAGAACATACCAGAACTGCTAAACAATCATAAGAATTCAGTCTTATATTCTTGCAAAGCTTACATTGATAATCACAAAAGTCTCCAAATTATATAATAATAACAATGCTCTTTAGATCATTTGAACCGAAGAAGGTCAAACTATCAAGATAAGAATATAGACACATAAGTAACAATATCAATTTCCATTCCTTTCAGAACTAATCAAATACATTTTATGCATTCAGCATACTTGATACAATACTCAACGGAAGAAGAACATCTTTCCTCTTATAGTACATTTAAAGAAATTCAAACTGAAATTCTACTTAAAATCAAATCTAAACAATCTGATCATCCTATCAGATCTGCATGCTTTTACCACTCACGGCAACCATCTGCAAAAATAGTCAACATGGGTCAGTTCGATGAACTGAGCATGATAAGCACTAACCTTTAAAACAATTGCAATACATCAATTGTTTTCATTAAACACCCTGTTTAAATGAGATCAAATCATTAAAACGTTAGTGACCAAGAAGACAAATGCATCTAACCAACTATCCATCTGAATCCCAAGGACAACAACATCAGACGGATTATATATTCAACATAATAAATAAATAACCTTTCATGATTCCATCAGCATGATAGAACAATTCCAAAAGTTAGATAAACAATTATATCAACCTATACTTTATAACAGAAGAGAAATAAATGAATAATACTTATTTCCTTAAGATCTAGCTCATGACTATACCGTCTTTTCAAGAGCAAGGCATTCACTTAATACACATGCAAATAAATCAGTCGAGACCATCAACAACACCACTGTTTTGTTAAAGCTTACAAGAAAGCAACTACAGTACAGTAGCCCTCATGCCAAACAACGGTGTCTATCAACAAGCAAACTCAGTATGTCCTCACGCAAGAAGTGACAGACAAGAAGATATTAAATGCCGTTACCTGTTAAGGTGAAATCGACTACTCCTAAACTCAATCAAGCTCAGAAATGGATATCTATGCACAGAAGACGTAACACGCCAACAATACCTTATGACAACCTTCAACTCATTCAAGTCCTTTCTACACTTTAAGGCTTTTAGACCCAGAGTCGAATTCAAAGGATCTCTTCATTATCGCGATGATCAACAAGAGACTCGAAATCATTTTAGCAATGACAATTCCCTATGACTATGCAGAGAGATTTTTAAACGAAATCCATGCAACATGCATAGCCACATCTATCTGGAATGTAATCAGAAAGAAAACATAACATAACATAACATAGTCACTTCTGAATGCATCCAGAGTTGAAAGTATGTTATTCACGACCTACTTTATAAAAGCCATAATACATAATGTCAAGTTATTTTAAGAAATCCAACAAAGCCAAAAACATTACATGTTCATACTCAGGCTTATACAGATACAGTGACACAGATTACCAATCAAGGATTTAAAACTAAATCCGTATATCAGTATTCACAATATAGCTTTTACAGAAGCCGATATACAAGATATCTTTCCAAACTCAAGGAACCCAACAGTGTCGAAACAATAGTAAACTAAGCAAGCTTAATTTGAGGCAGGTACTGTAGTTACCTAGAAAGGATTCCACTGAACCCGAGTAATATATATCAAATAAATAATAAACAATGATTCCCAACTGTGCCAACAATGATAAACATTAAAAATCAGGCTTAAACAAATCACTGATTTCGTAACAAGAATTCCAACTGAATCTCTCCAATATTCTCGAACAAGCTTACACAGAAGGAAACATAACAGTACAACCAGGGAGTCTGTACCAAAATTTATTACAAATAACAGAGGTCGTATGACCTGTTACTTCTTCTAGACTCCAACAAAACTCAAATTACCAATATTCAAAGATATATAAAGCTTCCACAGTGGTCCATAGTGCACGAATCATTCAATGGACTCTACAGAGTCGTTTCAATATAATAAACATATATATATATATATATATATATATATATAAACGGGTTGAATCCCCTTAACCTTCACGAAAGGGAAAAACAACTCCAGTGAGGTCGTAATGAATACTGTAACACAATATGTTACCTCTTCACAATAACTATAAAATTCATAACGAAACCCAACAAAATCCATAACCACCACTAAATAATAATATGACACATAGCTTACAAAAAAGTTCAATTTTAAGCTGAACAATCAAACAAATGTCCATCAGTATCCCTTCCGACAAGTACCCACAACAAACAACATCGGCCCTTCCGAAAGTATCGCAACAACAAGCATCGACTTGAGTATAAATCAACAAGCATCACAGTGGCCTTGTACCCATCACAAGAACAATTTATGGGCTCTCGCAGAGCAGTCCGAGCATACCTTCTTTTCATATATTTCACATATAAAATCCGAATGCAAAACACAAAGAAATATAGCAACAGTTCGAATATAATAAACACCCATCAAGGGTTAAATTGAAAAGCCGAACCAGCATGAAGATACAGTGTCGAAAATCACACAAGGATACCATAGAAACCATCTATTTCCATAAATCATTTGAACAGAGTTGTTCTAATGAAATCATTTGAAGAAGAGCAAGATTTTTAAAAGTTAGGGCCTAACATGCCTGGATATTTGCTCAAAATTCCAAAGCAGACCACTGAAAGAGCTCGGACTTTCTTTTCCTTTTCCAAGTTAGAGCCACCAACAAAATTTTGCTATTTCCATGACATATATATTTTCCTTGCCAGAGGAAAGAGCTAGATACGCTCATACTCGCCATGCAACACCAAGAAGACTGGTGCGAAGAACCAGTGAATAGGCAGAGGGAAAACCGGAATTCGTGATAAGCCAAACAAACCATTAACTTTCCAATTTGCATGCCTTCTCGCGAAATCCGAGCTCGACTACCGAGCTCATTAATTGCATTTACTCCCAATTTCCCGCTCAAACTCCACTGCCACCGACCGCCATAGTTGGCGATAGACAAGAGAAATTCCAAGACCATTTCCAATTTTGGCGACTGCCACGTCGGCTCAAGTTAGCCATTTTAAAACCTCCACCAATTACCTATCCCTCATGCTTATCCACACATTTAATAACATAGAAACTTCCGCCCATGGTTCACACCCCTCCATAGGTCCCCTTACATCCTTGTTCAATAGTTAGGTTAGTAACTTAGGTTAGAATTTAGGATAACACCTAGTCTAACTTCTTAGAACATAGATATTAACTTAGAACATTAGCTCTTAGCCTAGGTCTAGGTTAGATTAACACTAACCCCTAGGTTAAGTTTAGTTTTAGGTTACTAACATTTATAATTCCAGTTAGGTCTAACATTTCTTACGCTCAGAAAAAGACCCACAACATGCATTCTCGAACAGGGTTAACTCCTGTACTGCCATTAGGCTACAGAAATTATATGTAACTGAATTATTACCTGGTCCGCGATCAAGACCTTCCAGATATATTTAGATATCGGGAACCAATCCTTTTCACACGATCAACCTGAGTTATACTCCGGACTAGCTTATTCAATGCATCTAGACCTTGCAACCTGTTCAAGGTCTGTAATTTTAATTCATCACGAACAAACTTAAAGCAATACTTGGATCAATTCCACTGATCCAAGGCTAGGTATTATAGGTGGATAACTCTATAATTCATTCCGAGATCAGATTAAACTCAGATACAAAATGAAAGAAATAAAAGAGTCCAATCATATTCCGACTCAGTCAAAGATCTCGATCTGCAAAGAAGATCGCATATATCAAGCATGATTTCTCAATCAAGAATATATCAACACTTGAATTCTTAGAGGAGGTACGGTACATATCAAGCATGATTTCTCAATCAACAATTTGATAATACTAACAACACGGCCGAATATGAAGCCCTGTTATTAGGATTAGAATTGGCCAGACAGAAGGGAATCTGAAATCTCAAGGTTCAGGGAGATGCGGAGCTGATTGTCAATCAGGTCAGGGGTATATATCAGGTGAAAAATGATCGGTTGAAACATTACCGGAATAAAGTTTGGGATAGTATAGAATGCTTTGATGCATTTTCTATTAAGGCAGTTTTGAGAGATTATAATGACAAGGCTGATTCTTTGGCCGTATCTGCATCCCTTCTTCTTCCTCATCCTCAGTTCAAGCAAGATACATACTCTATCGAGATTGTGTATCGTCCCAGTATCCCAGATAATGCAACTCATTGGCAAGTGTTCAATGATGATCAACAGGTGTTGGCTTTTCTAGAAAAGGCTGACAATTTCAGTGAGTTATATTTTGAAGGTTCAGAATCAGCCTTCCGTGAAACTATTTCAGATCCATATCAGGAGGTTGATGGTGAATTTATCCAGCTGAAAGGTAACAAGATACCCAAAGGTTTGGTTTCTTTGGAGGGCTTGTTTGATAAGCATGATCGTTTTATCCAAAACAAAAGGCAAGTCGAAGGAGCTTCTTCCTCTGAAGTAGATCAAATCAATCTAGGTTCGTCTGATCAACCTCGGATGGTGAATATTGGGAAATGTTGTTCTCCTGAAGAGAAGACAAGATTCACTTCACTTTTGAAGAAATACATCGATGTGTTGGCCTGGTCTTATGCAGATTTAAAATCCTTCAAGCCCAAAGATGTACAACACAGTATCCCTTTGAAGCCTGATGTGAAGCCGTACAGACAAAAGCAAAGACATTACAATCCCAAGATCTCAGGAACTATCCTGGCAGAAATTCAGAAGATGTTAGATGCCAGGATTATTTTTCCAATCCATCACTCCACTTGGATTGCAAACATTGTTCCTGTCAGGAAGAAGAATGGCGAGATCCAGATTTGTGTTGACTTCCGAACTTGAATCAGTCCTCACTGAAGGATAACTATCCCTTGCCTATCATGGATCAGGTATTACAAACTGTTACTAGATCAGAAATGCTATCCATGCTCGACGGATTCTCAGGGTATAATCAAGTCGAGGTAACCACAGAGGATCAACACAAGACAACCTTCACAACCCCATGGGGTACCTTTTCTTACAGAAGGATGCCTTTCGGCTTGATCAACGCCGGAGCTACTTTTTAGAGAGCTATGGACTTGGCATTCAGAGATCTGATGGGCAAGGTCATAGTTGTGTATTTGGATGACTTGACCGTTTTCTCTAAAAAACGGAGTGATCATTATGGTCATTTAGAACAAGTACTTTTGAGATGTAGACGTCACGGGATTTCATTGAATCCCAAGAAGTCCATGTTCGAGGTGACCGAAGGAAAGGAAAACTGTTGGGTCATATTGTGACTAAAGAAGGAACCAAAATTGACCCAGAGAGGGTAAAGGCTATTCAGAGCCTTACCTTACCCACAAGTAAAACTGGAGTTCATTCTTTCTTCGGAAAGGTTAATTTCCTGAGAAGATTTGTACCTAATTTCGCTGACAAAACCAAGGATATCCTTGGAATGATGAAAGGAAAAGTTCCATTTCGATGGAGTACAGAAGGGAAGCTTGCATTCGAAGAAATCAAAAGGGGCAGTTGCTTGCACTCCTATCTTAGTATGTCCAGACTTCAAGAAAGATTTCATCATGTACAGTTACGCCTCTGCTCACACAGTGTCCGCCATCCTGATGCAGGAAAACAGGGAAAGCATTGAAGCTCCCATCACATTTATGAGCTGCCCATTGAAGGAGCATGAATTGAAGATGTCACAGATTAAAAAGCATGCTTATGCAAAGTAGTACAAGAAAAACATTTCAGGTACTATGTGCTGAATTCCCATACTCTCGTTCTCGTTCCTGATACTGCTGTTAAATCCATTCTGACTCAACAAGAGCTGGGAAGTCAACGAGGTACTTGGATAGCTAAGGTTCAGGAGTACGATTTAGACATCAGACCTACCAAGTTGGTACGAGGAAGGGGCCTGTGCCAATTAATTACGTAAAATCATGCTTTGAAGCAGAGTATGAAAAGACTCAAGACACTTCTTCAGAGCTGCCCATGGTGCTTTTCGTGAGTACGACCGATGAATGGTACACGGACATTGCTTTCTTCCTAACTTATGGTGAATGCCCCCCGCATTTAAATCAAAAGGAGAAGAGGACCGTCAAGTTGAGATCTGCAAAATACCTTTTGTGGAATAATGCAATATACAAGAGAGGTATTGATGGTGTTTTCCTGCGTTGTGTTGATAAATCACAACAGGAAAAGTTATTGGAGTCCTTTCATAGCCTAGCATGTGGAGGACATTTTTCATCCTCTGTAACAGCTTATAAGATCCTACGGGCTAGGTACTATTGGCCTACTCTCTTCCGGGATTCAGCAGAATGGGTGTCCAAGTGTGAAGCTTGTCAACATTTCGTTGGTCGCCCCAAGCTAGCAGCTCTTCCTCTGAAGCCTGTAGTGATTGAAGAACCTTTTCGCCAATGGGGGATTGATTTCATCGGAACATTGAATCCTACCTCCAGTGCTGGACATAACTACGTGTTGACTGCTACAGACTATTTTACCAAGTGGGTAGAAGCCGCACCAATCAAGCAAGCAACTTCTGAAGCTGTTTGCAAGTTCCTTAAAGAAAATATAATTGTCAGATTCGGTGTGCCTCATAAGATTGTAGCTGATAATGCCTCTAATTTCTCATCACATGAGTTGACAGAATTTTGCTATGGATTCGGTATCACTCTGGCTCACTCATCTGATTATTATCCTCAAGGCAATGGGCAAGCTGAGTCCAGCAATAAGAATCTGGTTACCATAATTAGGAAACTAGTGGATGAAAATCAGAGGACATGGCACAAAGCATTGTATGATGCATTGTGGGCTGATCGGATCACTCCAAAGCGAGCCATAGGGATGTCTCCTTTCCAATTGCTATACGGGATTGATGCTGAAATTCCTATCTCAGTAGAATTGCCGGCCTTGCAGTTGGCAAAAGCGGTTGAAGATGCGGCTTTTCAGAATTCTATCGAGAAGAGGGTTATGTACCTAGCCAGGCTAGAAGAGGAATGAATTAAGGTGGTTGATCGCATCGCATCATCGAATGCAGTGAAGAAAATTTTTGACAAAAAATCAAAGCAGCGTAACTTCCAGATTGGAGATTTGGTGTTGCTTTGGGATAAGAGAAGAGAACAAAAAGGAATGCATGGGAAGTTTGATTCTTTGTGGAAAGGACCTTTCAAAATCCATGAGCTGAATGGTGAAAATAGTTTCCTGCTATCATATCTGGATGGAGGACTACTCCCGTTGCCTTTCAGTGGACAACATCTAAAGTTGTTCCACCATTAATGCAAGATGCTCTCTTGCATTGTACATATTTTACTTTTTTTTTGTTGTGTGTTTGCTTTTGGTTTTCTTTCTTTCTTCGTTTTGTTTTGTTTTGGTTTTCTTCTTTTCTCCATAGCCCAATGAATAAATACCAGAGATTTTGAGTTCTCTTCCTTTGGTATTACAAAGAAAGTCCCAAATTTAGAGCCAATCATTATCTCCGTTTTGAGTTCACGACAAAACGATTAGATAACCCCTACGAAATTTTTGAAGTTGATTTTGCATTTTGGCCTCATATTGAGAAATTCAGGTTTTCGGGTTTGTCCAATAGTTCGACATGAGTTTTAACATGCTTTGTGTCGCTTGTTTTTCAAACCCTAAACCCGCTTCATATTGAGTAAATCGGGTTTTCGGACCTCCGGCGCATCGGAACATGCCTAATTCAAAACATGTTTTGTGTCACCTGTTCCCCGATACCCAAAGTCCAATTTAGTCCTTCGTATCGGGTTTTCGGAGCTGTGAAGCATCTAAACATCTCATGCTTTATGTCTTGTGTTTCCCGAAACCCGAAACCCGAATTGCACTAAGCCTCCTTGTGTCGGGTTTTCGAGACCTCTCAAACATGCTGACATGGCATTCATGCTGAGTTGTCGGTGAGTTGGCACGTGCCGAGCTGAAGTGTATTAATTAAAATTTTCTTATAAATACGCGGATTTCCACGTCATTTTACCAGACTTATTTTAAACTCATGGATTTTTCGTACATGCTCTTCCAACCGCGAAACCTAAAAGCTCGCCTGTGCCCGATTGAATCACCATTTTTCGATCTTCCCTTTCTCTGGTTGAAGGTATTTCTCTCTCCACTCTTGGTTCCTAGTTTTTATGGATTGATTTCACGTGAATTCTTCTCATTTTCTTGCTGGGTTTTGAGGGATTTTTATTCTTCTTCTTTCTGGAGTTATTTTGAAAAAAGGGGTTTAGGTTTTAGGGTCTATCTCTTCTAAATTACCACTTGGTGCTATTTCCTCAAAGTTTTATTATGTGCCTGGTACATGAATGGTTAAAAGGAGATTGCATGTTTGAAATTCAATGAAAAACCCTATTTTTCTCTTCTCTGTTTGAAGGTCATTTGCAAGCAGTGTTGAAGACCCGAAGTATATTGAAGGCTTGGCGTGCGGACTTTCCAGAGTTTCCGGCATCAACAAAAGTGTCGGGCTTTCTTCCGTTCCCACATCATCGGAAGTCTCGGGTTTTCCCAAAGTTCCGACATTATCAAACGTGCCGACTTTCCGAGTTTCCGACATTCTCGGCGCATCGGGTTTTTTGATTTTCCGACATCATTTTCGCCAAAGGTGTCGGACTCTTCCGTTCTTCCGGCATATGCAGCAGGTCAGGATTCTCACAGTGAGCAGTGTCTTCTGAGCTTCGAAACTTTCTTCCTTCGATATCCTTCATGTCGGACCCTGGTCCATCTCAGGAAAAGACCGAGAAGTCAGGCAGAATGAAATACAAGTTTAAAAAGCTGGAATCTCCATCGTATATTGATTGCAACTACGACATCTGAGACACCGAACTCGGAAATATAGACATTGAATATTTCTGGAGTAGGGTGAGGAGTTCCTCCCAAACTCCATGGATGAAAACTATAGCCGATAGTGGCTTGCCTCTCGCAGTGGGTTTTCCCATGTCCACTCAGTGTCCAGAATTCATCTTGGCTTGTGCATCCAGTTATGACTCGGCGTCTCGTTCTGTGAGAAGTCAATCAGGTGAAGTAGTGATCAAATTGGATGGAGGTTACTTTGATGATCTCCTAAAACTGCCTAATTTTGATGAGTATGGAGAGGTGGACATCAAGTCATTTCGAAAGCTTTGGGACAATGATCAAGAAGATCGCATCAAACATGTGAACAAGAAGTTCTGATCAAGCCCAAACCAAACTTTGTCTCCAGTTTCCAAGGATTATCCCGTGAGTGATTTCATCCAAGAAATCAATGACATCATCACCCTGCTGAGTCGGGTTTTTGGTTTGCCCGAATCGAATGTATTTCAAGGATGGATGTATCAATTTATGATCACCATCAAGAAGAATCAGCGAGGATCGATCGGGTACTCTCATCAGCAATGAGGTTGATTCCCAAATGACAACGGTCTTGTCAAGTCGGGAAATTTTATATGTCTTCATATGTCACATACTGCAGATGGCCAGGATGAGGAACTATCCCGGGCTGATACCACGGGAAGTAGAGCGGAGAACTAGGTGTATCAATACTTCCCTCAATTGACAAAGAAGGGGTCCAAAGACCATTTCGGAGAGGGTGAATGATGCCTTCTTCTATGAAAGTATCTGCAGGATAAACCCTGAGTTGAGGAAGACAAGAGTCTCAGATGAGGCTTGGGCTGAAGTTTCTAAATGGGGATGTATCTTCTTACAATTCAAGAAGTTTACATATCTTTGGGTGGTCATGTACTCGGGAGATCCTTTTCACTTTAGATATCCAGGGATAGACCGATATTGATGGAGTTGGTTAGGCAGGTACATTGGATTTCCATAAATTCCAACAAAGCAAACATAAGGTTCTTTGTATCCTTCCCAATTTCTATTAGGAGATATACTTGCTCAACAGTAGTGAAAGCCAAAAATGTTGTCCACGAACTTCAGGACAAATTGAAGAAGCATATGAAGCCTCGAGACGGTTTTGACATCCGAGGAGTGCTCAGAGCATATGGAACCCAGCATCTGCACAGGCCAAACATAGAGGATATTTGGGTGGATCTGCGTAATGAGGTTGCTTTGTTGAGAAAGGATAATAAGCGAGATTGACTATTCTTTGAGATTCAAACACTTTGGAACTTGCTGATTTACTAGAGGGTACAGGTGACAATGAAAGTGTTTTGGATCTTTCCTATGATGGACTAAAGGAGGATCAATATGTTTTCCCACCTATTGATTGGTCAGCCAGCGAAAAAGCCTCTATTACAGATAGGTCGGCTCTAATCCTTGCTCGCACCAAAGCATGGCTCTCCTCTTGGGAAATGAATTTTAAAGATTATAAGTTTTCAAAGTTGGCTGCTTCAGAGGCGGGGCCCTCCAAAAAGGAAAAGGACAGAAAATATTCTAGGGAGCCTATAAAGGTCAAGATTGTCAAAAAGAGGAAAGAAAGAGAAATCTCTTCAATTGTTTCTCCAGTAGAAACAGTGAATGTGCCAGAATCACCAACACCACCAGAAATAGGAGAAATTAATTTGGAAGAAGGAGGAAGCCAGCTTCTGGTTTCACCATTCTTGATTGCTCAACCGAAGATACCTTATCTCTTGCATCCAAGGCTTTGGAGTCGGATCTCAGTGCCTCTTTCTTGACAACCACTCCTACCTCCTTATTCTCCATCAACTTCTTCGATAATGGCGGTATTTTCTCTAGACTTTCACCCCTCTCTTCTTGTACCCAAGTGATCACCAACATGCCCCCTCCCGTGCCTCTTTTATGTGGATCTACTACCACGTTGGTAACTATTCCTCCTCCACTAGTAGAATCTTCTCCCCGAGGGTATGATACCAGCTTTCCGCAACCATGGCAACTCCCTGCAGTACGCCGCAATGGCTACTCGAGCAAACTCTAAGGAAGAGGAAGGTGATTGTGCCCCTACCAAACCTTTGATTTCAGCTCACTTAAGGCTCCTACTGCGAAATCAGCCAAGAAACCCAAAAGCAGTTTCAAGGGTTTTGGTGGATGCTTCAGGGAGATAAGTTCACGAGAGATTGCCACTCCCTCGTCGACAAAACTAGAGAGGATATAACAGCCTTTGATTATCGGGTAACTGAGGGTGGCTCTAGGGAAAGTGACAATGCAGAAGGGCGCAACAAGATGCACGGGATTCCATAAACGTGTTATGCCAAAAGTTGAAAGAAACAAAGGATAGTAGAGATGAGCTTAAGGAGAAAGTGGAGCGGTTGTGAGAGGTTTTGATTAAACTCTCAAAACCCCTTGAATCCATACCACACCTTACTTTTCGCCGGATTCGATTTCTCATCATTACCTACGATTGAGAAGATTGCTAAAAAAGGAAGGGTGGTTGATGGATAGATCCAAAGGTTGCTCCAACGGGGGAAGGAAGTAGTTCAAGACATGGTGAAAGTTCATCGGTCCTTGGGGACATTCGAAGGAGGAGAGAAGATGGATGATGAATTCTCTCGGAAATTGGACATCTTGATTTGACTTTTGAAGCTCTGCGGTGTTAAAGCAAATACCAAAGCACATCTCTTGGTAGAAGAAGGTATTCTCCCACATACGAGATAAGCATTTCCAGCCTGACCAAGGCCATCGGGTTCGAATAAAGATTCTCAATGAAGCTGCAATAAGTTGAGAGAATCGAGGATAAATTGATTGATGGGAAAAGTGATCTAGAAGAAGAATTGCTTTGAAGATTTGTCCAAAGGTGTCGGTTGGGAACTCGGGTATCCTATCAACAGATGATCTCTTTAAGCAAATCCAAGAGTCCTTCGGGCGTGAACCAATAAGTGGATTTGACCTTGAGATCATGGATCATTTGGTAAGGATTGAACATTCTTTGGAGGCCTTAAGAAAGCTCGTGAAAAGTTGAAAAAGCTTCCCGGACCTTTGCCAGATGATGTTCATGAAACTTTGTGAAATTTGGAATGATCATTCCACTGCGCTTTGATGAAAGCGAAATGCAAGGCATAATTCGGAAGTTCGGGAATTTCGAGCAAGCAGTCTCGGTGGAGGAAGAAGAAGAGGAAGGAGCAAAGGATGATGATTCGATTAAGTCTCAACGTTTCATGTCATTTCAATCTTGAAATCAACATGTCTTTTTCATTTGTTTCGTCACATTTTTGAATCATATTTTGACTTGATCTCCTGCGTGAGAATCAAGCAAAACAGAACTCTTGTTAAAACACTATTTTTAGGATCTTCCCTATTTTATCTCTACTTCTTTTGTTATAAATAAGGGATGCTTATGCATTCCAAAGGGTCGAGATTTTTTGGAATATTTAGGGGCTATTGGAAAGAAGAAAAACTTTGTGTTTTCATTCAATCATTTTGAAGAATAGGAATTGATATCATTTTACTGAGACTTTGTGTTGTGGAATAAGACGGTGTTCTTATGTTCATGATCTTAAGCTATTCTTCGCATAGCATCTTAGTGTTTTTGATTATTTCGGACATTATATTTGTGATCTAAAACTCGTATGATTATTTCGTGCTTTGTGTTTACTTGAAAGAAAATACGTTTCTCCTATTTCCTTTCTATTGTGCTTCTTTCATTGTAACAATTTCTAACCCGATTCGATTCTGAAAGAAATATCCTTGAATCGTGTGAATGTGGATTTCGGGATTCCATCCCACCCCTAATGGTTAGATTAGTGTGAATACTATATATATTGTTTTTACTTTGTTTTTAGATTAGTAATAGCGCGGCAGCCTCACCTGTCTTTGAGGAGGATTTAATCCCATATACTATGGTTGAACCTCATATTTTGGTTTGACAAAATATCCAACCAACATGTATGCAACACACCCCGAGGAAACAAGGTTGGCGGTGGTATTAATGATAGCGGTGGGGTATTATGCATTACCGAGGGGCGGAGGGTGGAAGATTTCCAAAAGCATTGATGAGTGTTATTTGGCAAATGATAGAAATGAGCGTGACTTTTGCATGGGCACTTCTATATCTATCGGAGTTATACGGGGTTTATGGGCTGTGGCGAAAACATAGGACAACACTTGGATTGTTTATACTTATTACATTGTTGGGCCTATGAGCACATTGTTTGTGTGCGAACGATAGGCCGACCCATCCATCGGGAGAGACAGGAGTGCAGAGGTTGGGATTCAGACGATGGGTCCAGATAGAACAAGAGGTGAGATCCCAAGCCGTGATAGATGATATCGAGTATTATAGGTAGGTATGGGAGATGGTGATGATTGCGAGATATTTGTTGGAGGCCTTACGGGAACTATATGGTGACAGAGAACATAGCTGAGGAGTTGAGGGGTGTAGAGCGATTGAGGTGGATCGCGGGGCACAGGCTAGGTGAGTACGAGAGGATTCCTCTAGATCGCGTGCGGCGACAATTTGGATTTGTTCAGGATATACCTATGGCTTATAGACCATACATGAGGATCGATGCCGAGGCATCATTCTCACCTCCCCGGCCGACACCTCCAGAAGGGCCAGAAGAGATAGCAGAATTCGATCATAGGGTAATGGATGTGGGAGCGATAGAGGCCTATAGATTATGGTGGGTAGCAGAGCTGCGAGGTGTACGTGATCGTCCTGACATAGCTATGATTACAGCGGAGAGAGATCGTCTGCAGGATTTGGTTCACTAGCTTCAAACACAGGTGAATGAGACAATGGGATTGTTAGAGGTTTCACAGTTATGAGTGGAGAGACTGGAGGCAAGATTCCTCCACGCGAGAGGACATATTCATATGTTACAGGAGATGTTTACAGATCAGTGGGAGGAACCAATAGCAGTAGCACCTTTGAGGATGGAAAGGCTAAGTGAGTGGCGTCGATAATCACGATCACCACCTGATTCGAGAGGAGGCACAAGGGTCTAAATGAATTTCATAGGAGTATAAGAATAAATAAGGAATCGTGTCCGATTAAGGTCAACACACAATCTTAGAGTCGTAGCAAAAGACGTAAAGTGTCCCATAGTTGAGAAGAGCTAAACAAACCACATATTAACATAGGATGAGCTTGAATCCCTAAGTACCTTGCATAAAGTAGAATTCGATAGGTGAAAAGAGTTGTATAATCACAATATATCGGATATACGTCATGTCCCTTGAGTTTTGTTTCTTTGACAAATGGTGAGGTGAGGTGGTTGATATAGGGGGAGGTGCTGAGAACTTGTTATAAGGTGATTATTCTGACGAAAGAGAACCAAACCTAAATAGACAAGTCCATGACTCAAAAGTGCTTTTGGAATACTATTTTTTTACTTTTTGGATATAGACTGATCGATGCGGGAAGTCTACATGGGATATGTATTTTGTTGTTCTTGAGGTCTTCACGAAGCTGATCAATGTGAGAAGCTTCTGATAAAGGCTGACTTTGTATAGCTGTCCTTCAAGGGAGCAGTCTATTTATAGTAGCAGATGCGGTTTTTGTGCATAGCTGTCCTTCGAGGGAGCAGTCTATGTATAACTTAGAGGTCTAGATGTCCGTTTTGCATGAAGCATCTAGTTCGTAGGAAGTTTGACTCAAGAACATCCCATAAGTGTACAATTGAGAACATGTTATTTTTATACTTTTAAGTCATGGACACGACTAAAAAGGGGAAGGCATATTTTTAAGAGGAGTTTATGACCAAACCATGTGAGCTTGATTTTATTTTGAGATGCATGAAACAAAGTGTATGAGGTGGTAAATGAGCTCAAGGACGAGCGGTAGATAAGAAGTGATATAACACTAAATTCAATAGTAGAATGATCAAAGATGCAAGGCATTAAGGGGTTGAGGCTCGTGTTTACCATTAAGTGAAGCTAAGCGGTAAGTGCCCGATCTTTAAATATGCGTGATAATGTAAGGCCCAATCCAATTAGGAGAAAATTTTCCACGTTTGCTCTTTTCTAGTTTGGTTACATGTTGATTCTCTTTGAGGACAAGATCACCAACCTTAAAGGTATGCTCATGAAGTCACTTATCATAAGCATGTTTGATGCATTTTTGATAGATTTGAAGGTGGTCAAGAGCTATAAGACGACACTCGTAAAGAAGCTCCACTGGGCTAACCGCTCTTGGCGGAAATCATCATTGGTGAGAATATCCCGAAGAGATATTCTTAGGAGGGTATTTGTATTTTGAGAGACAAGATAGCCTCGGTGCCATATACCAATAAAAATGGTGTGGTATTAGTGGAGGTACGAATGTTGGTGCGATAAGCCCAAAGGGCAAAGGGGATGTGATTAGGCCAATTGCTTCCCGGAATTGTTAACAACTTTCATGAGGATTTTGGTGAGGGTTTTATTAGAAGATTCGGCTTGACCATTGGCTTGTGGATAGTAAGGTGATGAGAAGCTAAGTTTGATACCAAAGTTGTCACAAAGGTCTTGTAACAACTTATTTTTGAAAGATTTCCCATTATCTGTTATCAGGTGATGAGGAACGCCAAAACGACAGATAATGTGATGGTTAATGAACTCTACAATTTTTTCTTTTTTGGTTGAAATGAGTGGAATGGCTTCCACCCATTTAGTGTAATATTTGGTTGTTGTGATTATCCAACGGTGATGTTGCGAAGAGGGTGGGTGAATCTCACCAATAAGGTCTAAACCCCATTGTGAGAAAGGCCAAAGATCTCATGCGACCTGTAGCGGATGGCTAGGAGTATGTTGAAGGTTGGCATGTTGTTAACACATAACACAACGCTTAACATATTCATAGCAGTTGTTATTAAGAGTAGGCCAATAATAACCTAGGTGAAGGATTCATTTGGCCACGGCAAGGCCACTAAAATGTCCACCACAAATACCGTTGTGGACTTGTTGGATGGTATAGGTGACCTCCGCGCCGGTTAGACATCGAAGGAGGATGCCATCAAAGCCACGTTTATAAAGGAGTCCCCCCATGACGACATAACGAGAAACAATTTTAAGAAAAGCACGTTTGTCGTTACTAGTAAGGTCAGGTGGGAGAACAGAGGTTGTAAGATAGTCGTGAAATTGGTGATACCAGGTATCTTGCGAATTAGTAGACACATTATTTATCATACAAACAACCGGGGCTGAGTAAGATGGGGCAAAGAGTTGTTGGACCAAGACGAAAATGTCAGAGTCAGTTGGTGAGGCAGGAATTTGCGAGGCTAAGCAAGCCATAGTATCCGCAAATTTGTTAGTGGAGCGGGAATGGTTTGGATAGAATAATGAGTAAATAAGGTCAAAAGTGAATCCACATAATGTTTGTACTTTTGAAGTTCCTCATTTTTACATTTCTTAGATGCCCATAACTTGATTGACTACTAATTGAGAGTCACCGAAAAAATTGATAGATTTGACCCTAAGTGTAACGCAACCTAGAGACCCAAAACAAGGGCCTCGTATTCCGCTGTATTATTAGTGCAGGGGAAATCGAGCCGGAATGAAAGAGGCATAGGCTCAGCATCAAGAGGAATGAGAACAACGCCGGCCCCTCTACCGTGCTGGCATTTAGATCCATCGAAGAAGAGGGTCATTGGATACGACTCCTCACTGAGTGAAAGAGTGGCGATGAGTTTGTCGGGAAATTAAAATTGGTAAATTGTTCCCTAGGTAAAGGGGCTTCCGTGAGTTGGTCTCATGATAGTTTGTCCTTTGATTGAATTCTAGTGTATAAATTCAATGTCAAGGTCAGCAAGGAGCATAAGCCATCGGGCGATGTGTTGGTTTAGATGTGGTTTGGCGTACATATAATGAATGGGGTCCATGTTGGTGATGACAAAAGTTTTGTGATTCGGGAGGTAGTGTCGAGTTTGGTGGCCACGAAAGAAAGGGCTAGGCACAACTTTTCTACATGTGTATACCTAGTTTTGTAATCTACAAGAGTAAGACTTATGTAATAAACGGCTTGTTTGCGATGCTCGAGTCACGATGTGCGAGCATGGCTCCTATAGCATGGTCGGTGGCAGAAAGGTAAAGGTAGAAAGGGCGATCGTCCTGAGGTGGGATAAGCACAGGTGGCTGCAAGAGATAGGCTTTGAGAGCCTCAAAGGCTTGGTGGCATTCTTTGCTCCATTGAAAGGCAATGTCCTTTTTAAGGAGGTGATGGAAAGGTTGACATCGATCCGAGAGTTGGGAGATGAAACGCCGGATAGATTGGAGTTTACCTTGCAAACTACACAATTGTTTGAGGTTAGTAGGTGGGGGCATTTCTAGGATAGCTTTGAATTTAGATGGATCGACCTCGATGCCACGCAAAGAGACGATAAAACCAAGAAGTTTTCCCGAAAGGACACCAAAGACACATTTCTTTGGTTGAAGACGGACACTGATATTGTAACAGTGATCGAAAATAATGGTTAAAACACCGAGATGTTCAACTGCGATGTTTAGATTTTCCAAGAAGATCATCGACATAATCCTCAAGGATAGTGTGCATAATGTCATGAAAAATGTAAGTCATAGCCCACCGATAGGTCGCACTAAAGATTCTTAAGGCCAAACGGTATGACATGATAACGAAGGTTCCCAAGGAGTTATGAAGGCGCTTTATGTTGATCGACTTTGGGCTACCAAAATTTGATTGTATCCGAAAATCCATCCATGAGAGAAAGCATCTCATGGCTCGTAGTGAGATCAACAAGTTGATTAATACTTGGGAGGGGGAAGTCATCCTTGGGGAAAGCGAGGTTAAGGTCTCGAAATCTATGCATATCGAAGTCCCCCTGTTGCTTTAGTGAGCAGTGTACGATATTAGAAATCCATTGAGGATAGTCAATAGGTAAGATGAAGGAAATAGAAAGGATTCGTTGAAGCTCTTCTTTGACCAAGAGGGAAATGCGTGGATGCATTTTTCTCAGTTTCTGTTTAACTGGTTTGGAATCGGGTTTCAGGGTAATGTTATGGACAGCAATGTCGGGGATCAATTCCTAGCATGTCATTGCGTAAGACCAAGCGAAAGCTTGGTTGTGAACCTGAAGAAAGGTAGTAAAGGTGGCTTGTTCTAATGCGTTAAGAGATTGTCCGATCTTCACAATGTGAGGATCATCCTCTGTGGATGTTGATTTCTATAGTTGACTCATTCAACATGGTTTGAGTTTCAGATGGTAAGGCGCGTTGAATATAAGAGTCGTCCACACCAAGGTAAGTGAGGATGGAGTCGTCATCCTGGCACTCAACAACATTAATTGAAGGCGAATCCTCTTCGATCATGTCTAGATACAGAAGGGGAAGAGAAGATGGGTCCTCATTATCACGTTGATAAGTGAGAGGACCCAGGAAGATAGCATTTATGAAAAAAAAAAGTTAGGAGGGATAGATTCAGGGTCTATCGACTCTGTGGGTGACGATGGAAAAATGGGTGATGATGGTTTGGTAGGGGTGATGTCGTCATCTTCTAGGATACAACTGACACGAGGTTTCTCCGGTGTAAGTGTTTCAGGAAATCCGAGACCACTACGATCATTGTGTTTGCGTGTAGTCACGGGAATGATTGTATGTCAGCCTTGTTCATAAAGACCAAAACTAAAGCCTTTCAAGCACAATGAGTTAAGAAGGTGAGGGGCTAAACGACGATTTGTCGTATTAAAAATCAGATTGAAGGGAACCACACCAAGGGGATGTTTAGGGTAACGGAGGATGTGTCGACACCCCATACGTTAGGTTGGTGCGGCAATTAGGTGGTCCGTAGGAGATTACCTCCCCACGTGACGGTCGTAGGTAGGATGCACATGTAATCGCCTGTACTCACGTGGAGTATGGAAAGAGCTAATATTATATAGGCGATACTACCTCAGCGTAAGGCATTGAAAAACATCTACTAAGGGTTCTGAGGTTGGGATGTTGTCCGCGGGAAAGGAAGTGGTATTTGCGATGGTGGTTTCATTAGTTAAAGGTGTAGGTGCGGTTGAGGTGGATGGTTGAGGTGTGGTTGAAGTGGATGGTTGGGTTGGATGAATGGGTGTCTTGACTAGTACAAGCATATCATTAGGGCGATATAACATATTGTAGGTTTTGAAGGGGGGAGGATCAGATTTTACGGTGTAGGACTTCCCCTCGTACTCAAATTTTATGCATCTATGTAAGGTGGAGGGAACACATCCCATAGCTCGGATCCAAGGGCGGCCTAACAACATATTTTATTGGAACTCTCCCTCAAGGACATAGAATATTTCGGGTAAAGTACGTGGCCCTACACGAATGTTAAGGATCATGGTGCCTAAGGTAGAAGTAATAGCATCATTGAATGACCGCAACATGATGGGGTTGGCACACATGCAACTAGAAGGGATATTCATTTGTTGGAAGGCTTTTGAAGAGATGATGTTTAGGCTAGCGCCCCCATCAATCATAACACGATGCACCCGAATGTCCTGGACATAAGCTGAGATGAAAAGAGTAGGGTCAGGATCTTCTGCACCAAAGTCGACAATTTCATCTTCGGAGAAACTGACAGCAGCGGCTTGCTGTACAGAGACAGAAGTGGTTGGGGAGATAGGTTGTTTGGTGAGCAAAGCAACGTGATTGGGTGTTAGAATGGAGGTAACAGGGAAAGGTTTCATTAGGTAAGACCTCTATCCCTTGAAGGATTTCAATGAGAGCTTGTCGATGAGATTCAGAGGTCTAAATGAGATCATACAGTGTCATTTTTATAGGTGATTGGTGAAGCTGTTTGATCATGGTTCGGTGGGCAACTCCATTAGAGATGGGGTAGGCAGGTCCACGAATAACCACTTTAGGTGGTGGTGCAATCGGGATGGTGGACTCGGAGAAAGAGAGGCGCAGTGTGATTTCTTTATCTTTCCCATTGTTTTTCTGCCTCGACTAAAGAACACTAATCATGTTGATCTCGTGAACACGAGAGGAGGAAGATGGTAGGGATAAGTCATGGTCTTCGAGAGGTGGGGTTGTAATAATGATAGATCTTGGTGAGGCGGGGATAGGTGGTATAGGAGAGGGAATTGAAGCTAAAGGTCTCTCCCTTCATAAGTTTTCCTTCTTAACCTTTCTATCCGAGAGAGGTGGTAGACGAAGTATGGCTTTCAACGCTTTACATCCCTCTACATCATGTCCTGGTGTGTGGTGGTAAGCGTATATTTTAGACTCATCATAACCTATAGGTCGAGGTTTAGATGGATCATAAGGTCTAAGTGGGGGTAGGGAAATGGTCGCATTCTCCACCAACATAGCAAGGATTTTGGCGTAAGACCCTTTGAGCGGGTCAAAGTCAGAGGAAGATGAGGCTATTGACTAGGTAGGTTTCGGTAATGAATGGGTATGGTTGATTCATGCGGGTGGTGGTTTAGCCAAGGGGTTTTGATAATTGATTTAACTAAACGTGGCTTCTTTGATGTAGAAGTTATGTTTAGCTGGTTAGATGATGAGGCCACAGATGATGTGGTATCAGGAAACAACCACGGAGAAAGAGGAGTGACAGCAAACAAATCCTTTGATGATGGAGTTTGTTTAGGGTTGATAGGTGGACAGGATACGTGGGGTGACGGTGTTGATACACCCATGGATCTCTGTATGGGTGCAGAAGGCATAGGTCGTTTTAAAGAAAATGCAGGAGGTATGATATATTGATGCAAGGTGGAGGGATGAGGTCCCAATATGGAAGGTAGGTGTGACAACGATGGTTTTAGTTGTGATAGAGGCATAGGTTGGGGTTGAGGAGATTGGGTCTATCTCCTAAGTGGATGGACGACTTTACTTTTGGTTAAATCTAACCGTTTAGGTGGGTGTGTTAAACTGGGTATTGGTGAGGTCCCAAGCGTAGGGGAAGGTTTGGTTAGGTCAATAGAGGTGGATGAGGTATTTGGTAGAGATGAGGGGGGTGAAGATGAGGACATAGGCATTTTAAGCTTCTATAAACACTTTGGGTATATGTTAGGCGTCTGGATCGGTCATCTGCATTTGAGTAGAATATGGCGTACTCAAACGTTCCCATAGGACTCGTCTATCTTCTGAGGGATGACAATCCTCACGTGTGAATAGGAACTTTTGTATGGAAGAAAGGTGGGTTGTGATTCCGGTCCACTTTGTGGGTGTGATACGGGGGTAAATGAGGCAGCTTTGATCAATGGGCGTTAAGAGGTCAACCGGTCACTTTGAAAAGATTTAGGCGATGAAGAACTAATAGGTAGGAGGCATATTTGAAAGGATCCGTCATGATTAAAGAATTTGGTGATGTCGGTTCAAGAGGTTTCTCGTCTAAGGATGACAAAAGAAGTGGCGAGCCTTCCTCTTGTACAACAAGAGTGGTAGAAGGAGATGTTTGGGAAATAGATAAGTTAGATAACATCCGCTCACAGTCTTGTAAGGATGTGGTGTAAGAAGGCTCATCTCGTGAGAAGAGAAATCAGGCGGTTAATTCCTTGATGGGTAAAGGAACGGCAAGGATTTCCTCTTGTCTTGATGGTGGTGAAGGGGTTCGGGTTCTGCATTAGTGAAGAGGCTTGATTCAGAATTTTTCGATAGAAGATTTTGGTAGAGTCAAAGATGCATGGATTTCATGAACACTCTTCTCACCTAAGATATCTTGGTTTATGTTCTCATTAGAAGAGTGATTTGGGAATGGTTTGTTAAAAAATTTCAAATTTTGGTTAGCAGGGGCGTTAGGATTATCGAGGGCTATATCCCCTACATCAACCATTTCCTACACTATGTTTTTCAACATCTTGTAGTTTTCATGACTGTGTCCCTTCACGCGGTGGAAGTTACAGAAGTCATTTTCTTTGTACCAAGAAGGTATAGTGCGGGTGGAATCAAACCCGGAGTGAGGTTTAACAGGAGGTAAGGTAATAGCTCCCACTTTAAGCAATTTTTCCAATATCACACCATAAGTTTCTCCCAAGGGAGTGTAATTGATGGGCTCAACTTTATACTTATAGGTGGTTTTTGGCGGGATATTAGGCACCGTGGTTGGGATTTGACCATCACCACGTGTACAAATCCTTTTGATTTTGAAGCAGTCGATGTGTGAGGATTGGTGGTGTTAGGTTTGTTGGTGGAATCTTGGGTTCAGAAATTGGGGTTTTTGTTGCTTGAACCGAAATTTCTCTTCCTCTAAGGCTCGAATCTCTAGCTTTGAGCCATAGTAAAGGCCTCGTCAAATGTGTAGAAAGTTTGAATTTGGAGGGTAGGAGAAATGTGCTTAGCACAGCCCACGCAAAGAGTTTGATAAGTTCACTGAGGCAAGGCATACGTAAGTTGGTTGATAAGGCCCCGCCATCGTCCAACGAAATCATGATAGATTCGTCTTCAAATTGTCGGATGGCATAGAGGTCAAAGTGATAGATACTTTCTTAGCAATGTTAATGGAGAAATGATCGAAGAAATATTGGGCTAGTTGGTTAAAAGAGAAGATTGAGTCTTTGGGTTAAAGCACTTTGTACCACTCCAAGCGGAGTCCCGATAAGGACATGGGAAAGGTGCGGAGTAGTAAGGCATCTTCATGAGCAATCAGATACTGGCATGTCTAAATGATCACAAGTGTTGTTGAGGATCCTCCTTACTATTAAAACAAGTAATTTTTGGTAATTTCCATTGAGGAGGATATGAATGAAGGGGACATAAGGGTGGATAGGCTCCCGACAAACTTACTCGTATGTCGTGGTGCTACGACTTCTGAAATAGAAGCCTCCATATTTTACATTTTTTCCATCATTTGTTTGATTAAATCAATGGTTGGATGAGATGATGGTGCGGTTGTGGTAAACGGAGCGCGATTGGGCCAAGGGCCACCACTAGACAATGATGGGGTTAAATGTTGATAAGGTATTGAGGACGAATATGTTGAGGTGACTCGAATAGGGATGTACTATATAAGATGTTGAAGTCACCGGATACGTGTGTGGAAATGAAAAGGTGGGCGGAGCTTGAGAAGGAATACTTGTGTGGATAGGTGGCGAGAGCAAGTTATGAAAGGAGCATTCTCGAAAGATGAGGTAGGAGCAATTAGCGGTAATGATATGTTGGGCCCTATATTAACTAAAGGAAAGCCAATCATGCCGTATGAACCTTGAAGCCACCGAGTTGGGAGACGGGGCTAAGCATGAAGAAGGAAAAAGGAGTTATCAAGTGGAGAGGGAGCTAGATGAGCAGCTATACTAATAGGCATGCCAACAAGGAGTTGACCATCGGGTGTACGGTCGGGGGCATGAGACAAATAGTATTGTACAGCGCTAGGATTAGCATCTAAAAATTTTGCAAATTCCTTATCTCCTACAGGGATTTTGGGAACCTCGTTGGTGTCCATAGGATTCCCCACAGGATGTGCAGGGGGTGATTCAGAAAAGGCATGGAGCAGGCATGTGAAACCATGGCTGCGGCTTGTTTCTGAGTGATAACAACCATGGACAAGGGTACACAGTAAGGATGCAATCTATCAGGAATAGAAGCAGCAACAAAATGTTGGAATTGGTAGGTTGCTGGTTTTGGGAACTGTGAAAGACAGTAACCAATATCGGTCGGGCCTCAGAGTGTGGCCGCGCGTCGTAAGTTAACCGATGTTGGTAGAATAGGACTAGTGTAAGAAGCTGTAGGAAGTTGCTGATTTGGGGTTAACAGTGCTTAGTATGCCTACCAAATTGTTCTGAAGTGATCACAGAAAACAGTGTATGACAGAGAAACAGAACTAAAAACAAGCAAGATGCACAAGCAAATTAATAGACTAACCCTAGGATTAGTTTTAATTATTTTGGGCTTATGCCTTAGACACAAGATGATGTCAATCCTAAACAAAATACTTAGGGGAAATGTCAAGTTTGTTTTGGCTTATAAGGTTACCTCAATCGGGCGGAGGAATACCGCAGAAAAGGGGGGATGTTTGAGTTGTTGTGTTAATTATGATGTGATTCGGTATGTGTTGTGCAGTGAAAGTAAGATTAATTTCTTGTCAATACCGTGGAAATCACCCCACGTGTACGACTGCTTACTTAATCTACGCTCACTAGAATTGAAAATAGCAAGCAAGAATGGGATGCACGTGTTTTAAACCCAAATCGAAAATGATATTCGATGAAGCAAAGAAGATGACTTTGCTAATGCAAAGTTTGGGAAAGCAAGAAAAATTCTTTTACCAAATATAACAAAATATCTTGTGAATATTTTAGAAGAAGAAAATAGCAAGTGTGCTCCCTATATGAAAGCAAGCAAGAAAGAAAGAAACCTGAAATGGGTCCCACCGGCGTGCCAAAATGTTTATGTACCTTACCCATTATATCCCCTGGAGCTACTTCCTATGCCTTGGATACCATGATTATATCACCCTTGTTTGGATAAACTATCGACCTTTGCCTATGAATTGCTTGTTTGCTCTTTAAATCATGTACCCGGTCGCACTATCGCATTTTAACGTGCGTCTCGCTTCCCTCTTGAACCTACCCCACCATCTTACCATCATCTCAACACCATTTACCCTTTATCAACCCTATCCCTAATTTCACGCTACCTCAATGCTGATAGATTTGAGGGGATTACCTATACCCTTAACAGAGTAACCACTTCTTATAATTGTCACAGATGCGAGCCTTACAGACAAGCTACACGACAACAAGGGGCTAATGTAGACACCAAATTTTTGTCTTACGACCCGCCGTGCCACGATCTCATTTCGCAACCTAACCTCATCACCTAAACCTTACACAATTATTTATTAATTACCTTATAATTAATAAAATCCACATCTCCAAACCTGCCACCTCATTTTGCCACCTCATCATGACCTAGTCCTAACCCTAAACTAACCTAATTAAGACCTATAACTTGGTCTACATCCACACCCATGACTAATTACTCCTCACCCGCACCTAAAACCAACCTCATAATGACTTGACCAAGCCCACAACTAATCCCTCAGAGAAAAGGAGGGAAAGTTGGCTATTTTACTAAAAATAGCCCACTTTGACTTAACCGACATCGGTTCTACTCAACCGACGCGTCGGTTACATGTAATCGCTTACATCGGTTCCCCTATAAATGACCTCCCCCAACCAAAAACAAAGAGTTGGATTTTCATTTGATCCGAATCAGAAGTCATTGGAAGAATCAGGATTTCACTTGGCCGAGCAGAGACAAGTGAAGAAAAGAGAGGAGTTTGCAGAGAAGGACATCAAGCCCAAGACTGCAACTGAGTAACCAGAGCCCAGTGACACTCATCCAAGCATTGGGAGGGAAGATAGCTCATCTTGGATTGTCAGATCATCCTGCCTGAACCCTGCCTTCGTCATCACAGTCCTTGAACCCGCATCTTCATCAGGAACTAGTAAGTACTATCTTGTACGTTCTTTTAATAATATTTCTTGAACTTCGAGTCACAGAATTACAAGTCTACTCCGGATCCACTACCCGGTAACACTCTCCATCTAACTTACATTCCTCTACCCCTACATTGCCCCAAGAACATCCCCATACTCTCTGAGTCTTCTCCCATCACCTCATTACCTATCCCCAATAATTTA